>WYDI02004763.1:0-26382 GCA_009867235.2 Psittacus erithacus
TAAGAACTTAATCGTTGGTTAGAAGACTGTCTATCCACTCACTACCAGTAGGAAGGCATAACCATATAAGAATTTGAGTCATAGTAATAATGGAAAACATAACTTTCAGAGGAAATTGTTCTCACCCTAGTAATAAGTACTCACTCCTTAGAATTAAGTATTGTCCGCTGGAAAGTCTAATGAGAAACTCATGGGTAGATTCATTCCTTGTAGAATGGGAAGTCAATTCAACAATGGGTAATTAGCGTGGGCCATGGATTCTCAAAGGCACTGAGGACACTGGACTCTTTCTCTCACTCTGATGTTTAGTGCAGTATTGTGGACCCCTCATTTAATTAGTGCACTTTGATACCCACAGGAGCTTGAAGCTCCAGGGCATGCTAAACACAGACTGACACCAGCAAGCTTCTGCCTCCTTCCAGTCTAATTAGCGACACAATGAGCTGCAAAGACAATGTTTTACTCCAAGATTTCTTCTGCAGATACCTCTGGCAGGAAACAATCGTTTATTTTGTGTCTATATTGGTATTCAGATTAAATTGTTAGCATGCAAAAGATGAGCTAAGGGCACATATCTATTAAAAATGCTTAGCAGAGTTCAGAAATGATGGAAGCAATTTGTGGAAAAAAATGTATTTTCCCCTTTGGATTTTTTTTCTTTTTTTTTGTTTTGTTTTGTTTTGTTTTTGTTCTCTTATCTAATTAGAAGTAAATGATTTGAGTAAGAAAACCAAAAGAGGCTGGACTTCAAAGCATCTCTTATGAAATTGTATTTTCCTCTTTGCATTAATAATTTTTACCTCTCAGACAAGGGAATTTTTAACTTAATTGTTTGTAAAAGTGGAAGGGAGGGAAGGAAAAAAAAAAAAAAGAAATAAAACAAGTACTTCTGTTCCAATTGTCGGTTGAAATGAACACCCACCTACCTGAACAGGTCATTGTGCAGAGAAAATGTTGCTCACACTTACAGCTCTTTAAAGAAGAAACTGCCAAAAGTTTGCGGCAGTAACTCTGTGTGTGTGGTGTGTGGGTACATATATATTTATAAACTTACTTGTGATGGACAGTTCTATGCTGATTGGAAGAATACAAATATCCCAAGGGAAACTGCGTATTGAAAATTAATCTCAGCATACACAAAACATTTGTATGTGCTGCTTGACAATAGGTTGGAGAATGGGTACTCCCAAAAATTCAATGTCTTCTATATTTATAATATCATTATTTTCCTCTTTTTCAGGAAATTAAAGAAAAACAAACTAACATGTATCAATATGTTAACTCTCATACTAAAATGCTACTCTGCTGGTTAAATTATTGTTATCTGGACAAATCTACAGTATAATAAGTGGTTACAAGGGAAGAGAGAATGCATGTGAAAACAGGAAAAAGAAACCTAAAAAAGACCATAATTTCTATTAGGGCAAGATCTATGAATCTACTCAACTGTGGGCAGACTGGGCTGCGGAAGAGCCAGGGAAGCGGTCTTAGTCTGTTTCCTGATGTCAGGTGTAAGACTGTTGTTGCTGCTTTTACCTGTGCTTACTTCAGTGACCCACTGCAAGCTGCTTCTGCTGTCTGGGGTTCACGGAAGGGTTACAGAGGTCTTGCTACCCTCCTGTATTCCTCTGCAAAACCCGCTCCAATGAAAAGACACTTCAATAGCTCCACAGTCTGTAACCCTTTAGATATCAAAGATGAGCTAGAAATACTTATCTATTAAAATGCCCAAAGAGTTCTGGTCAGTAAAGCTAAATCCAGTTGATGGCTTGGCTGGTCACAGGTGGTGTTCCTCATGGCTCAGTGTCGGGGCCAGTTCTTTTTAATAACTTTATCAGTAATCTGGATAAGGGCATCAAGTGCACCTTCAGTAAGTCTGAAGACAGCGCTAAGTTGGACAGGAGTGTTGATCTCCTTGAGGGAAGGAAGGCTCAACAGGGAGATCTGGCTGGGGCCAGTTGTAAGAGGTTCAGCAATGACCAGTGCTGGATCCTGCACTTGGGTCACAACAACCTCACGAAATGCTACAGGCTTTGGGAAGAGTGGTCAGAAAGCTGCCTGGTGGTAAAGGACCTTTGGGTGCTGGTTGATGGCCGCTGAACATAAGCCAGCTTGTACTTAGGCAGCCAAGAAGGCCAACAGCATCTTGGACTGTATCAGCAATAGTGTGGCCAGCAGGACCAGGGCAGCGATCATACCCCGTATTGGGCACTGGTGAGGCCACACCTTGAATCCTGTGCTCAGTTCTGGGCCCCTCACTACTAGAGAGAATTGAGGTGCTAGAGTGGGTCCAGAGAACAATGAAGGTGAAGGTCCTGGAGCACAAGTCCTGTAAGGAGTGGCTGAGGGAACTGGGGTTGTTTAGCCTGGAGAAAAGCAGGCTCAAGGAGGACCTTATCGCTCTTTACAACTACCTGAAAGGAGGATGGAGAGAGGAGATGACTGGTCTCTTCTCTCAAATAACAAGTTATAGGATAAGAAGAAACAGCCTCAAGTTGCACTAGGGGAGGTTTAGACTAGATATCAGGAAGAATTTCTTCAAAGGGCTGTCAATCCTTGGAAAAGGCTGCCCAGAGATGTGGTTGAGTTACCATCCCTGGAAGTATTTAAAAGATCTGTAAGAGTGGCATTTAGGACCATGGTCTAGTGATGGATTTGTCAGTGCTAGGTTAACTGTTAGACTTGATGAGCTTAAAGGCTTTTTCTAACTTAAACGATTCTATGATTAACATGTCACAAAGTCTAGCAGGAGGGAAAAGCAGACTCTGGCCTTGACCTAGTATTGCCTGGGCAAATTTGGACAGATTTCTGGTCAGAATAACCAGAGCACTGAACAGAGATTTTGCCTCAGTTGAGACTCCCATCCCAAACTCAGAGGCTTCTAGCTAAATGTAAGGAACACTTTTACTATAAAATATTTAATTAGTAAAACTTACAATGCTTGCTTCATTTCACAGATATTTAATAAAAATATCTCAAGGAAATTTGTGATGATCCAATACTGTATACTGAGGTAAGCTGGAAGCCATATATCAAAGTGGAATATGCAGAAATATTCCAGGAAAAGAGTTAAGTAAACTTGGTTTTATGGTAGTAACTGCTATATTAGGTTCAGGTTACAGGCCTAAGTTGTGGCCTGCCATCACTCACAGTACTGAGTGTCATCTGTCTCATGTATGCTTTTGGCACTTTATACCACCTAGTACTTTCCCAGATATCTCCAGACAAGCAAGAGTATAGGTCAGAGACCATTCGTGAGCTTTGTACTCTCCAAACTGCTTCATGTTCTAATCCAACACATTAAGGTGTGCAAAGAAATCATCAGTTTGGGGCTAACAACCCACCAGTCAGACAGGCTACAGAGAAAAACTTGTGTTGTTTAATGAACTCTTAAGTGAGGAAAACACTACATAAAATAATCATCATGTTTTATGGCTGTGACATTCAGTAATCCCAGAGTAGGTCCAGAAGCTGTGTATTGGAAGTGGAGTCAGCAGTCATCATTTGACCCAAGGACCTGTGGGCAGGCCCTGGTCCATGCTATTTTCTCTTTCTGACCGAGACATGGAGAGGACAGGATATGATCTATCTATTACAAAGGCTGTGAAAAATTACTCCGGTTCCTAGTGAGGATTGCTGTCCCTGTCACTTGGCATACCTTTTCTCATATGGAAACAATCAGAGAGGATTGTTGTTGGACAGGGTTGAAGTGCAAGTTACTTCTCATTTAACAGTTTTGCAAGAGGCACATGTTTGGTTCAGGACCACCTGGCTGGCTTACTGTTGTGGGAGGGAGTTCCCAAAGGATGTCACTAAAGATATAACCACATGAAAGTGCTAATTTTCCTTTGAGATATTATTTCAATTATCTTTACTCGCAATCCACGCTGATACTCCTGGCCCTGGAGAACTTGCAGCAGACAAGGCTGAGTAGCTCTGGTATTGGGGTTGTGACTGATGATCTTTGAGGGCCTTCCCTAAAGAGGCTAAACTATACTACTTCCAGTTGTCCATTTCATAGACCAGGGTTTCTCCAAAGACCAAGAAGGGGTCACAGAAAGACTGAAGTGTGAAATAGATAGGAAAGGACAAATTAATTTCCGTTTCCACTGTGTCCGGCATAAGATGGACTCGACAGCAAATGGTAGTAAATCCTTCTGTACTCCAGAGCTTATATTTCAGAGCCCCAGTTATGGACATAGGGCTATTAGGCAACATCTAGATTTGTGGATTTTTTTCAAATGAGATGAAATTTTACCACTCTGTTTCCATCTTTGAAAGAAGAAAGAAATAGCGGTGACTATATGCAGTGGATGTCTTCCAGTAATAACCCTTTACTGTAGCTAGACTTACTTTAAAAGCATGATCTGTTCTCCCCAAGGCTACTTATTCCATATCTGAAACATTAAAGTAACTGCTGAATAATTAGCCGTCGATACCTTGGAAATTAATGTTTAAAATGCAGAGGGAAAAATAATCGCACATTTTCTTCAAGGGAAAAAAAAATCAAAATTTAAGTTGAAAGAAACTGCATAATCCTTTCAAATTTCCCCCACTTCCCAAGAAAACAAAACAGGGGATATTACTATTTACCATATACAGCAAGGTTTTTGTTATTTTTGGTGCATTTTTGAAAGCTATAAAGCAATAAATTAGGAAAGACTGTAATTTTGATATACATTGTCTGTATGCTGTTTTTTGACAAAATGTGTCTGATACATAAAAAAATACAACAGGTGGGGGGACTAGAAGAGAATGGAGAAAGTGAGCAATAATTAGGTTTTAAATATTTGATATTATTGAGAAATAATGAAGTTTTAAATAAATGGACATTGGTAGTAGTCAACAATGAAACCCAAGGAGCTTTCTCAGGTGCACATGGGCTTTTCAGCCATTCATTTCTGTGTGATTAAAGCTGTCATCTTGAATACACCTATCTGAAAAAAAAAAAATATTAGTGAAATCTTGGGTTGCTGAGCAGGCACAGCTTCAGAGCCTTTGCTGTTTCTTATTGGTTTGTACAGTCACAGGAAAATTAAAAAAACATATATAGTCAGAATCTGTAAAAAATCACCTCAAATTTCTTCTGTCCCTTCTTGGGAATACAGTAAATTATGGTGTGGGGAATGGAATGAGTAGCTGTGTTTGGAAGCTGGAACTTCATAAATTGGTTTTCTCACTAGAGATAATCTTCATGTAACGACATCCTTTGGGTCTATTAGTAAAAGCCAGCTCTGAAAACTCCATCTCCTAAGCAGAGAGATATCCCAAAAGCAGGATTCTCAGGGTGTTCTAACAGCTTGTACTTGCCAGCGGTAGCTGGAGTTGTGGGAGAGAAAAGACCTGATCACTTCATACCATGATGTACAAAGGGCAATTCCTAGACATATAGTTGTCCAATATGAATAACTAGGCTAGGATGGGTAAGTGGTTCATTTTCAAGATTTTGTCAGAGACGAACGTGGGCCAAAATCCAGGAACTACTTAATTACATAAACTTGCTATTAAAAATGCTCTAAATCTTCTCTGAAGTAAAAACTGAGTGACCTGTCCTATGGGGCTGTTGCATTACTTTAGGTATTAGTAAATCAATATTCAAGATACAATAACAGCAAGAACCAAAAATACAAGAGGAAGAAGCTCCCATGCTCTTCTTATTCCTTATTGTTTCCCTTATTTCCATATGACTATTTTCTCTGCCTCCCTCTTTTTCTTTCTCCCTCTATCTGTTCTTTTTGTTCAGAAATTCAACTCATTCCCTCTTGAATTCAACGATGCTTCTAGCTTCAGGGGCCCTTTATAGTAATTTATTCCATACACTTCTAATCCTTCTGTGTAAAATAGTTTTGCTGTAGCATTTCTTTTCTTGTTCCCAACTTTCTAATTTTTAGATCATGTCTTCTAGCTTCTATGGTCTTGCAAGTGTAAAGAGCTTGCTTGGATCAATTTTATCAGTCCTCTTCATAATTTTTAGAACTTCAATTGGGTTACATGAAGTCTCTTCTTTTCCACTGAGAATATGCTCTACTTTCTCAGTCTTTCCTCATAACTTAAATCGTTGATATCTGGTATCATTTGTATAATTGCTCTACACTGCTCCCCTGAAGAGCAATTAAACCTTTACAAAGATATATTGGCCAGCACTGTATAAATTACTCAAGGTAAGGGTCTGAAAAGTAAAAATTATTCTTAAATAAGAATAATTCCAATTCTCTTGATTTAAATGGAAATTCCTCTTGCATTGCAATTCAAATTCCAGTTCAATTTGCTATATTTTTAATTTCAGCTACATAATGGGATGAAAAATGATTAAAAATTATTTCTTCAGTATAATAGGTAAAATGAGGGGGGAGAAACACTTTGCTGCTAGAAAGATGATATAACAAGGAAAAGGAAGGGCAAATTAGAGAACAAAAAAGTTATGACCCAATTGCACACGATACTAAGGGCTTATCTGCCCTTCCCAACCCTTCAATGGGTCACAGAAAAAAAAAGAAAGTGTTCAAAGTACAAAACCACAGTAGGAGTGCACTTCTAGGGCTTGGCACTGTCTGTACCCCATCCTGGCTGTCCAGTGCATTTCACTTTAGCTATAGAGACAAATAGCTGTGTTCAAACCTGGCCTTAGTCACTGCGCTGACTCAAATTCTTCTCTTTCAGTAAGCAAAACCAGTACCTTTTCCTGTAAGCACATTTTGGGTTTTTTCCTTTTTTTCTCTATATCTGTGGGGCTTAGACTTGCTCACAGACATTCTTATTTTACTGCATTGAGTACATGTCACCAGTGACAGGGACTGAATCTCTTAGCGCAGTGACACACTTAAATGTTCCTTATTTGTCAAATATAAATATAAGAATCTCACTTTAAATAACCACACATGCCACAATGCTGTCCCAAAGTAGAAAGTACATTTTAAAATGTTTATTCACAATTTTTTCCTAAGTTAAAATTGTTTAAAGCTTTTAAAAACTCTTCTGCTAATCACTGTTTTCTAAAATACAAAGTAAAATGCTTATTTTTCAAAGCCCTTCATTGATCCACATTTCTTTAGAACACTGAAAAAGCTGGATGGCCTTATAGGACTGCGCTCAAATATTTTATGCATTCATAAGCTTTTCATTGTTTTTGTATTTGTGGGAGATGAAGAAAACTGTTCTTTAAATGTCTTCCTCAGATGCCTGGAAAATGTTTCAGTACAAATTCAGTAAGCCATTGATCAGCTAACAGTGTAATACTGTGTATATTGCTGTTCTACTGGTTCAACCGGCTCTTTGAGATACTGTTGTAGATAATGGCCTGAACAAGCAATAGTATTGGCATTGATGTTTTGTGGCACTCCCTAATATGGGATGCTTTTTATTAGCTTCAGTGGTGTGTTCTGCTATCTAATGGACCAATTTTTGTGCTACAGTAAATCAGCTTATCTCCAGGAACACAGAAAGGTATTCATATAAAATTATTAAGAATATTTGCAACTAAATAAACTGGATCTTGTCTAGATATATCTGTACAGAAACAACTCATGCCAGAGGGATGGGTGCTCTGCCCCGTAGTAGAATCCAAGCCAGGATCTGTAGGCTCCTTTATACCATCCTGTGAAGAAAGCATTGTAGTGATCATCCCAGAGAGATAAAAGAGTATGTAAAGAATTCCCTAAAGAACAGTGACAAGTATTGCAAAGCAATTCCCTGTGTAGTCCTAAACATTTCCCAGATGAATTGTTTCACTTAAAAATAGGAGAAATTCATTAAAATAAAACTGTTTTCAGGTAACTGAAATCTTTATGGTAGCATGATGTTGTTACTATTTCTGTAACAATCACACTCTTATTCAATGCTTTCTTATATGAAGTCCCATCTTCTATTTTCCTGCAAGTAATCTAGGGCATTTTATTAGCTGCAAGTTATTTGTTACCCACAGTTTGCATACACCCAACTAGCCACACTGGTGAATTTTCTCATCCCTCCCCCCAAAATCATGATTACTTTGTCACCCTACACTTGCTATTATAAATGCCCCAGCAATTTGTTATCATGCAAATCAAGAATCTTTCCTCTTTCATGCCACTGATGTCTATCAACAGTGATGATACTGTCTTACAGCATATTCTACATATTTGCATCTGTTCTGTCACAGTTAACTTTATTCCTGGAAGAAAAGTCAGAGTAAGAAAAGCACACCTGAAAAAAGTGTTTTCTAATGAGCCTTCATTTGCTGGGCTGTTTGTCCTCACTGCCATCACTGGTGTCCACCAACCGTTCTGCGATTTGATGTGCTCTGTCAGCCAACGTTTAGCACAGGCTCTGCAAAGTCCCGTTCATGCTGCACATTTCCTTTTGCTTGTAATTCACTTAAAATCTGTCTCTTTACATATCTTACTTATCACTTTTTCCTCTTCTTCTTCTTTCTCTCTAAAGGCCATTCTCAGCTTTCTCTCATTGACCTCCTTGCCACTTCTCATTTTCTGTGTTCAGAATTAACCATGTTTCATTGATATATCTCTTACAGTCATTTATCCTCTTGAGGACCTGTGCTTCTCTTCCCAGCTTCTCCACATTCAACTTAATTGTTAAACATCCATCACATATACAGTCCTCTTTGTCTCTCATTGTTGTGAACCTGTGAGGTGAAGGCAAACCACATCTCCAGCTGCTGATGGCAGTACTATACACATTTCACAACACTCCATTTTTCATACAAAAGCAGACACAAAGATAAACTGATGGACACTTTTTGTTAGCATGATACAACAATTTTATAGAAATCACGCAAATAAAAGAAAACCATATGAATCTGGTGGTGAAAACTAACTTAGAGTGACTGGTGCAACACTGTCCATCTGCATGTGAAGTTCCTTGTTGGGTGCATAGCCCATTTTAAGAATGCCTAGGTTAGTACCCAGATATAGACAGAGCTTTTCCATAAACTCAAACCCAACTACATTCCTATGAAATTCTGTTGAGATGAAACTGATGAAAATCATGACCAGGTTTAACAGGAGAAAATTCAATTATCAGATTTGTGAATATTTTATATTATTTGATGTATCTGAATTTTAGAATGTCCAAAGTTAAACATTTTTTTTATCCTAGACTCCTGTGCTGACCTAAATCATCACTTCTAGGAATAGCTTTTGTTATATATATGACAATGATGAGATGAACTGATAAGCTTTATCCATTAGAGGTTTTTCTCCTTACTTTCCTTGAAGATATCATGATATCACAGCAGTGTGTGAAGATGCATCATTAAGATACATGTGCTAATAAGAGTAATTATCATAGAATCACAGAATCATAGAATAGTGTGGGCTGGAAGGGACCTTCAAAGGTCATCTAGTCCAGCCCCTCTGCAATAATCAGGAACATCTGCAACTAGATCAGGTTGCTTAGAACCACATCCAGCCTGGCCTTGAATGTCTCCAGGGATGGAGCATCCACCACTTCTCAGGGCAACCTGTGCCAGTGTTTTACCACCCTCATTGTTTTTTGTTCAGTTTGGGTGTTTTTTTTCTCATATCAAGCCTGAATCTCTAGTTTAAAACTGTTATCTTACTGGGTTATGTCCACATTTGTCCAGAATACAGAATCTGTTCTATTACTGTTTCCAAAAGTATTGTACTAATATTCCCTGTTGGCTTTAACACAGAAACTTTAACATAGTTGGGTCCACTCTGACCTAGGAAATTCTCCATCTGGCTAGTTACTAAAATTTTCCTGTCCTTTCCAACAACAAAAATAAACCTGATAGTACTTAGACTAATTTGATGTCAGACATATTTTACTAATTTGTGTGTTGTATCTTAATATTTTTCTACTCTATGCTTTTTATTAGTTTGTTCTATCATATTTTCATCAAGAAATCTAAAGAATTACTCCTACCAGTACTGTAGTCTGTCCTTCTTATTAATTTCTTATTAATGCTGCAATTTGGAATTGTGCACAGTAAGGATGAATCCACTTGTGATGCGCAACTGATGGTAAGTGATAGCCCCTGCCCACCAAAGAAGGTCTTAGGACCTCTTCTTAGAGGAGAAAAGAGAAGAAGCAGTGCTTTCACAGCAAAAAGAGTCCGAAGTTTTGCTGTGCGAAAAAGGATAATAACAAGGATGGGCAAGAATTTGTCTCAGTATTCATTTTCCTCTCCAGATTATTCACAACTGTACTGAAAAATGCTGGTCCTAGTTCTAATCTCTGAAGTACCACTAATGAATGGCCTCATTTCACTGAGAACATTTATTCCTACTTTTGCCTTCCCATTTTGAAAGCAGTTTTTAATACATGACAGTACTGTACTTCTAACCCTGTGGTTATCAAGTTTCTTAACTGACTCTTATGAGGTACTTTATCCAAAGGATTTTGAGAATCAAATGTCAATTTGTTTTACTTGTTCAAATTTTAAGAGAGTGCTCAGAATTTGTAATGCTTTTATTGCAATTTAGATGATTTCATTATGTTGCAGGAAAACTGAGCTGCCTTATACAGAGATTCTTTTAAAATTAAGATTAAATAATTTCTATTAATTATTTTTATTTATGGTGGCATATTACATTGAGGGAATGACCATTATTCCTTCAACACATTTCTCATTGTCTGATATTTGCCTACGACTAAATCATGAAACTCTGCCAGAAGTAACTGAAAGGGTAGTGAGAAGTGATATGAAAACTCAGCCAATGACAGTGTCAACCTCTTGGCCCGCCAACACCTAGGAAATAAAGGCAATATACTTATAGAAGAGAGTAATGCGGCAGATATTACTGGGTTATCTGCAGCCTTCGAAATTTTTAAAGGTTATCTTGTGCATGCTGCTAAGACATGACATCACATTTAAAGGGAAATTCTTATTCCTAAAGACACTCTAGAACATGGAAGTTGTAGACATGAAGAATAAGAATTAAAAACACCTATGGAAAATAATTTGCTTTCTGTAGTATTTATTTTTAGAGTTATCTCTTCCCTATGCAACTTGTCCAACAAAAATGCCCTTGATAGTTTAAACAAAAAAAATTGGTTATGAGGGCTGGTTTTTTGTTATTCTTTTGAATGAGCATTCTGTGCCTGTTGATCTGTTGTCGGGGGCAAAAAAAAATCTCAGATTCACACAGTCAAGAAAAATTTTAGTGTTTAAGTTCAAGCCATTAAGATTCCTGGAAGAGAAAAATACTAATGCTCCCTTTTCAAGCTGAGAAGACTTATATATGCAGTAATCATTCATTTCTTTTTCTTATGACTTAGGATTCCTGAGATTCCTGAAAAATAGATAGATAGATAGATAGAGAGATAGATAGATAGATAGATGGATTGGCTTGACTTTTAAAATTCTATTGATTCTTTCTTTTGCTTTCTTCCTTCTCTTTCTTCTTATACTTTGTTCTTTCACTCTTTCATTCTTCACTTTCCTCCTCTTTTTTCTCACTCTCCTTCTCTTCGCTTTTTCTTTTAATTTCTTTCGCTTTTCCCTTTTCTTCTTCACAGAGAGTATATTTGAGGTTTAATGGTGTTCTTGTAGTTCCAATTCAAAATATCAAACCTCCCCCAAACAACAGACTATTTCAAAGAAAGTTTGAGAAAAGGACTTTTTCACTGTGTTTTAAGACATAGAATTTACTTCCCTCCCTTCTGTCTCCCCCCGCATTTTTTCTCCCTTCAGACCATTCCACTGTTCTTGGAAGAGATATTTCAAAAGATCCAAGTTAAATATTAGGAATACTTTGCTTCTTCATCTAATTGCTCACTTTTCATTTGCTGAGCTTTACTGCTGGCACAAAAAACTAGAGTTAGCTGTGTGGTAAGATGCCATTTATGTTAAGGCATAAGATAAACTTGAATACTGAATATATGAATACTGTGTTCAGCTTTGGACCCCTCAAGACAAGAGACAATGAGGCCCTGGAGTGTGTCCAAAGCAGAGTAATGAAGCTAGTGAAGGATCTAGAACACAATGCTATGAAGACCAGCTGAGGGAACTGAGGGGGCTTAGCCTGAAGAAAAGAAGGCTCAGAGCAGACCATATCGCTCTATGAAACTACCTGTCAGGAGGCTGTAGTGAGGTGGGGGTCAGTCTTTTCTTCCAAGTGACAAGTGACAAGACAAGAGGAAGCAGCATCAGGTTGCACCAGGGGAGGTTTAGATCAGATATTCGGAAAAATTTCTTCACAGATAGGGTTATCAAGCCCTGGAACAAGCTGCCCAGAGAAGTCGTGGAGTCACCATCCCTGGAAGCATTTAAAAGATGTGTAGATGTGGCACTTAGGAACATGGTTTAGTGACGGTCTTGGCAGTGCTAGGTTAACAGTTGGACTCAATTATCTTAAAGGTCTTTCCCAACTTAAACAATACTATGATTCTATGATTTTTTGAGAGGCCATGTACTTAAAAGTATACAAGTGTCTAAATATTTCAGTAGACCACACAAGAATTTCCAAAATTATAGAAACAGCATTTTTACGTCTCATTATTTAGAGGCTTTTGAAAATATTACCCAATGCTTTTAATTAATATATCAGAACCATCATAGGCAGTTGAATATCTGCTTGGGTTATTCCTTCGTCCTAGGTCTTCTGTGTCATGTAGCACTGCACAATAACTATCTACTATGCAATTTCCTATCCTCCCATGAGGTCTATCTCTGAGGGTTAGTATGGATTTTAAGTATATAGAAATACTTTTTTAATGAGGCAACTTGTCAGTTCTGACTCCAGTGTGACTAGAGAGAAGTGTGACATGGGAGAGAAGCCTGCCCTCTGTAAGTACTACAATTGCACATTTGAATTTTCTGAAAATATGTATTATTATATTAAACTTAGTTAATGAGTTAAAAGAGCTGAATCTTGATTTGCGAAATATTTTCTCACATGATATGCTATCAATATTACAGTAATGATGGGTCTTTGTTTAGTCATTTTGTATATATGTCATAAGATCGATTTTCTTATCATGTTATACTCCAAAAAGAAAAAGACAGAGTTTAAGAGATGGAAGAATCATCATCCCTATTTCACTAAAAACAGGGTCCTTGGACATGTTCAACAATTTGCTAAGGTCAAGCAGATTAAATCATGATATGCACTGATCTCTGGTATCTGCTGTTGGTTTTGCTTAATATGTTAGTAGCCTTTCCCTCATTACTCCCTGGATTTTGTCAGAGGGTGAAGCCAATCAGCTGCTGAGAAAGCAGAATCCAGGCCCAACATAAAGAGCTCTGTGCCTTATCTCCAAAAATACTGTACTGTAAGCACAGTACAACACCAAGGAATTGTTAGTAAATTTAGCTCTCTGGGTCTGAACAGCTTTGGGGTCGGACCTGCTCGAGGTCTGGCTGATTAATATGCTTATTTACTTTTTACAAGATAAAATGGGAAAACATTTTAAGCTGGTTTATGCTCAGGTACTCCTTATCTGGCACCAAAGCTCCTTTTTCAACTCTGCTTATTATGTATGCTCATTTCACATACACAAAACACTGAGATGTCCATTGATTTCAGTGACAGATGCATACCTGCATATCTTCAAAGTGCCTATATTCTTACCAGGATGTTTATCCAGGCTTGGTTGTTTTGATTTGAAAGAACCTTACAGTGTTTGAATTGGTCAAATTGCTCCAGAATAAGTGACTGTAGGACTCTGACTTGGAGTGAGAAGAATCTTCCAGTTTTGCAGGGACAGTGGCTTTAGAAAGAGCTGAAGAGGGATTCTGCACCTTGTCACATAGCCACAAAGCATAAGAGGAAACTCTTATGGAAAAAACAGAGGGCTGTAAATAAGCCAGTTGCAAACTAGGGATTGTGACTTTGTTACTGTACTCAGGAGCTTAACAAAAATTCAGTTGCTTTTACTAGGATATAGTGCGATCCGGAATTGAGGCACTGCTATGCACTGCAGGTTTCACCCAGGAAATTCTGGGTCCTGCTATCTTAGCCTGTGATGCTTTGAAATTTTGAAATTGTCTCTGTGAAACTGCATCCTATTTCCAAAAATGACTGAAGGCACAGAGGCATTTAGCGCACACTGATCTTTTAGGGAAAAGAGGATTGTTCTGAATAAAACAGAAATTAAAACCTTACAGCAACTTGTGGAACAATCACCTGTCATCTTAGAACAGGGCATATAATGGACAATCTGCTTCAAGACCTTTGCCACTTCCCCCAAATTTAAATCCAAAGGTAAAATATAACAATGTTATTTCTTCTTTCTACTCATAAGAAAAATAAGAAAAGATAGCTATTATATGTATTACTTTAGCAATTTTAATCTACTCTTTCCATTTTTTCTTCCATATCTAGTGGCCTATTGTATGTCCAGTGATTTTGACGTAGATACCACTTAACATATAATGCAAGAAACATACATTGTGCCAAAATCATTTAGTTTTTATTACAACTTTTTCCTTCCAATTTTCTACTTATAATGAGTGCATAAAAGACCCCTTTTCACCCTATTGTTTTTAATCTAAAAGCCACTTTATTCTTAATAAAAGGAATAATAAGTGCCAGTTGTAAAATACTCTGTCAATCACTCCAGCACTTACAATTGTGTAACACCTTTCTTTAAGACCTCTTAGAGTGCTTTAGAAAAGACAAAAACAAATAAAATAAAATTACAATTACATTTAAATGCAGAATTAAACTAATCTCTTTTAGATCATTTGAATTTTGTTACTAAAGGTTGAAAAGAGACAATGTGCCCCTGAACACCCTGCAAGTAGCTGAAAGCTGCAGTAGCCTTGTCCATGCTGACCTTAGAATGAGCTGTTTCAGAAGATCTTCATTAAAAGCCACTTAAATTGTAGCAGAAAACATCTTTTGCCATGATTCTCTAAAGCTGATATTCTTTATCTTGCTTTATATGCATTTTCTTATTTTTCTGCTACATATTGTTTTGTCTGTGTGCATTTTTAAAGCAGTGGAAGAATCAACTCTTGAGACAAAAAGGCAGAATTTGGATTCTTCTATAAACCTCATATTTAGGTTAATTGGAAGGGGTAAGGAGTGAAAACTAGGTAGGATGAAAGCTCAATATGATAGGATTAATGCTTAGGTTGCATACTATGGATATTTAATTTAGGTTTTGAGATTACTGTGGTTTATAAAGTCAGGAAAACAAAAAATGAGTCAAAATAGACATTATCCAATGAATGAAAATGCTGGCACTCTTTATAGTCACCAGTTAAACATGTTTCAGACACCTAAATTAAATACCTTTAGGTATCTAATATCTTTTCAAAAGGATCAGTAGAGATGGTTTTCTTACAACCCATGCTGTGGGTCCTCAGGAAGGCGCATCAGTGGTTCATGATGCAGTTACCCTTTTTCGGCAGTTATTTTGGGTAGCAGAGGTCTCATTACAGGGAGATCATAATCCATAGATTTCTGTAACTCTTTGTTAAATGTGCAAAGGTTAGGTGACTAAACATAGTCGTACAAGTGACATAGCAACTGTGCTTTTCGTGGTTTTATTTTGTTTTCACTAGCAGACAAATCTGCTCCTCAAGATATGCTGCTTTCTTCTCTAAGGGCTTTTTCAGATTGCAAAGAACCAACAACCCTCTTAATTTAATGGTAAAAAACTTGGTGAAACAGATTACACCCATTTTCTTTCTCATGCTTTAAAGTTCAGCGAGCCTCAGGGGAATTTTTCACAACTCTTTCAATGAAACACATAGAACACTGAGGAAGGTTATTAAAACTCATGCACTGTTGGAATAGGAGGAAGCCATCTAGTCTCCCATGAGCCATGTAGTCTCCCACAAGACAGCCCATACAATGCCTGTTGTATGGTTGATCATCTGCAGTAACCATAAATAAGTAGTGAGATGTTGATAAGACTTGACAGTGTCTGGAGGAGGAGTAAATGAAACTGATCCTAACCTACTAACAACAAAATATTAAACTGAGTCAAAGAGTGGAGTCCAGCTGACTTGGCCTCATGCCATATAAGATGTCTTAGGACTTTCTGCCTGACCTCCAGTGTTCAAAATGGCACAAGTATTCTGTAGGTCCTGTGGAGAATTTTGCCATAAAAATATTTCAAGACACCTCAAAAAGCAGCTGATCCCTATATTTTGGTAACAGAATGGTGCTATTAACTCATGGGAATTTCCACCTCTAGATACCTACATTAAATAGCTTTGTTTAGGTATCTTGGTGCCACCTTGGGAGCTTGATTCAGCTGCATAAACAGAGATGCATGTTACTTCAAGAATTTTCAGATGACAGTGAGGCCTATATTTACAAAAGTGAAAGAAGTTCTACTTTTCTGTTGATTATGATGGCAACCTGGAAACCTACCTTCTATGCTGTAGACACTGAATGCTGACTTAGGTGTCCTCATCTCAAAAAGAGTAAGACTCCCAGTAGAAAGGACATGTTATCAGGTGGAGAGGACAGTGTGCTGGAGGTAAGGCCAGGCATACCCTTCTGAGCTCTGGGATGTGGCCCCCGCTTTGTCATGGACAGGGTATCCTTCAACAGCTTCTCCCCTCAGCTGCAGAGTTTCATTTTCACGTGATAACCTCTGCTATGCCAGCACAACCAGTCATGGGGCTCTGGAGTAAATGAGAAAGGGAACTGATCCATTTCTGGTGGGTCATTTTTCACTTGGTCCAGGTCTCTGGCTCTGTTCACCATGCAGCTGTACAAACAGTGGTGCCAGCATGGAGAAGGGGAGGAGGGAGTGAATGAATGGTGGACAGCAGGAACCAAGTCTAAGCAGGCTTAAGCAACCCTGCTGCCGCATGTGTAAGCACAGCCTCAGCGGCTCTCTGATCATGCCTCTGCTCTAAATGATTTCCTTTTGAAACTTTCCTTTTGCCTGTTTACCTACTGAGGCAGATCAGTCACTTGGCACCTGCATTTGCTTCCTGCATTTCTGCTTCTGTTTTTTCTCATGGTCAGTGACTGAGCAGTACCATTACTCTGGCAGCAATAAAAAATTGTCATTGGAATTTCTCCAAAAAAGAGCCAGTTAATGCTCTCTATTTGGCATATGTTGAGGATTTGCTGTTGTTATTCTTTGCCATCATTTTTTTCTTTTATACAGTTGGTGTTTAAGGTAGCTGTTGCATGGGGAGTGCACACCGTAAGGTGTCAGCACAGGGATGAAATCAGCTTCTATCTTCCATGTAAACGTGCTCATTGTGTCATGAGTTCATTTTCATTATTTCCTTTGGCTTCTAAAAGGGGCTAATTGTCCATACCAACATAATGAGTCTGTAAGAAGATGCAAATTAATTTATGACTTATTGCAGTGGAGCATTTGGAAAGCTATCCAGGACTTTTAGAGCAGGAGTCTATGATTAAACATGCTTGAAAGTGAGTAACCACTTCATTCCTTTGTAAACAGGATATACTAAAAAGCACTAATGCCCATTGTTTATTCAGCATTAGTGCATCAAAATTTTAATTATTTCAGATCTTGCCTTTACAAAATGTGATATCAAAACTTGCCTCAAACTTAATGAACCACAGTAGATTAGGAACCAAATTTCCTGCAGAAATATTGTCTGTTTTTAAAGTGTGGGAATGAAATGCTCTACGGCCTTTTTAACCAGAAAAAGGTTAAAATATGTCTTTAAGGGCATTTTTAAAGATTCCAAAGTTCTTCTACATGTATGTTTATTATTCCAGAAATACTTTGGAGCTGTGAATGTACATATCTTAAAAATACTCAGTGCGCAAACTAATAGTCTGCTTATGTTTAAATAACAGTCTTGTCTACTTTATGTACAGCAATCTTCAGATTAGACTTCGTATGAAACAAAGAAGGTAAAAGCTGATTAGAAAAGTCAGCCAGTGGAGAAGATAAGTAATGATTTGAAAAAATAAAAAAATATATGTGATACAGATACAAAAAACTCAAACTCAGACTCCAAACCCTAGGATACTTATTACAGCAAAGAGCCAACATAATACTTTAAAGATGCATCTGCACTGTTTTTAACATAGAGACATAAAGGATTATTTTCTTTTTAAAAGTACTATATCAGTTTGTAATTCTATACAACTTCACAGTATTAAGTAAAAGTTTTAAAACTTAAAACATGCCATTTTTATTAATGGCCCATTTTAAAACCACCAAACATTTTGATGTCAATTACTAAAACAAGGTTTAACGCTGTCAAAAAGCATTATTGCTAAAAACAGTCATCTTCTCAGTGTTTTCATCTGCAAAGCATTATGGTTTATAAAACAATTTTAACTTGGAATACGTAAGTCTCCATATGAAGGTTTCCATATGTTAAAAAATTTATTTGTGTGTTTGATTTTAAATTGCTTTGAAAAACAGACAGTTGAGGTTTATAGAAAGGAATCTTTCTTTTAGGAAATAAATGTCTCAAAAGTACAGGGCACTAGCAGTAAAAACATTCTTACCACAAATCAGAAACACATTGAGAAGTGTTTGTCAAGTACACCTTCTGAAACCAGAATTTGTTTCTATTTGCTGGAAAATTGAAAAATCTGTTGTATCTTGGCATGCTTGTTTGGCACTGTCCCAGGCTCCTCATGCAGTAGTGGCATTATTGTGCAGTAAGGCTTTCAGGACTTGTAAAGCTTTCAAGTTTCTCTTCCATTTAATTTCTAAAATGCAATGTATCTGCCAATGGTCTGCACAGAACCAGGCAACACTGTTGTTTTATGAAGTGAAAAGCAAGCATATGTATTCCATGATGTTTTATTTTTAATAAATTTGAGGTATTTTTAAGAAATGAAGACAATTAATCAGCGTCTCAGCTTCTGCATGGCACCAAGCCAGAAGCCATCAAGCAGACGACTGAAGTTTAGAGATTGTTTTTGCAAGGCTAATTTAAGGTGAACTTAGATGGATTCAAGATTTATAAGCACTACAAAGTCTTGACTGGAGCAAAGTTCAACTAAGTAATCCACAGCTCACTCTGCAGACAAAGTGCTGCAGCCCAAACTTCCCTGTGATTTAGTCTACAGTCAATGAGAATTTTCGAAACAGTCAGAAGGAGTGAGTTTCACTGTTTCACTTCAAAGGTCTCCTAATAACTGAGAGGATTATACTTTTTTAACCAGTTAAGAAGGTTAGATGATTTTGTGTGAGTAGCTTTACATCCATCAATAATTCTAAGTTGAAAGTTTAAAGATATCATATGCATGTACATCCTCCAACTCCTGACGTGTTGCAGCACAAAATGCACCTGTTTTGTAGCTGTACTCAAACTGCTAAATAAGTGACAGCTGTTTTTAAATTGCTTTACTGAAGTGAAATTATTGTTAAGATTAATTAAAATGCTTTACTGAAACATTCAGTAAAATTAAGATCCTTTAAACTGCTTCTAAGCGACTTCCTTCTTTCCCCACTAAATAAATATATAATGCCCATTTAAAATCATTCTAATGTAAGCTGTGCAGACTTTGATGTTAGTACCTTTTACCTCTAGCATGCTAATGCCACATGTATATTTTATCAAATTAGAAAGAAGTTTCAAATACTCAGTCCCAGTGACAAAGGTACTGCTGAAGTAAAAAAGCTGAGGATTGTCAAACTAAAATGAAAAAGGTACATGCAGGAAATGGCTATAAATTTCTTCTTTTTACAGGGGAAGACAGGAAATTATACACCATAATAGTAAAAAAACTATCCTTTATCATATCAAGTGGTTCTTCTTAAGTTCTTTTTGTTCACATTTGCCATTATTAGTGCAGTCAGAGAGCCCGGTTAATAAAGGATTATTTCTGCATTATATGATTGTACCTCAAATCTTCTGCAAAGAAGTCAGGGTAACACATGTGCTGTGAATTCCTAAAGAATGGCTGACAATTTATTGTGAGTTTTACATTGCCTATATTAACATTAGCCTACCAAACTACCCCTAAAACTTTGTTCCTTAAAAAGGAACGAAGAAGTGAAGAAAAGACCATATAGAACTGCATACACTGAATGAAAAATCCCATTAATATTATTATTAAAAATAAAAACAACCATCATCATATTAATGCAATGCCTAGGAGTGATAATACTTTTTGCCTAAATAAAATATAAGAGAAAATTGGGAAAGGTAATTGCAATTTTGATTGATAGAAGGACCACCCATATCTTCTATCTACCCATCAAGATACAATACAAACGGACTTAAATTAAAGGGGTGGGAAATGAGTCAAATATCCTATGGCAACTTTGAGAAATTACTGAACACAGGAAAAAAATTCTCTTGGAATGTCTTAGACACAACTATATCCTGCTTTCGTCAGTATCCGAAACTTTCTTAATAATCTCATATGCAAGAAATAGTAAAAAAAATTTCTGAAAAATGGGAACTATGCTTTTAAAAATCAGAATATTAGAAATATCTGACCATATAATAATTCAAATAAAACTTTGAATGACAATTTTATTAGAAATGCAGCTTTTCTTTCTCTTAAGCACTCAGAGCTACCCTTTAACTGCTACAGAAATTACATACTGGGAAGGTGAAAGGAAGTTTTCATGTTCCTGCTTAGAAAAAGCAGTTTTGTACTATGCTGTAGCTCCAAAAATGTGATTAGAGATACATATCTGAAACAGCTTTGACAGTAATTGCATAAAAGATGTTTCCAAGTATTTATATTAAATATCTTCTTGCAATTAGACTTGTGAAGTCATGCTCTGTTTTATTTATTCCCTCACTTTATGAATCTTGCATTTTTTACTTTAGTGTCTTCCTATATCTCAGTGCCTAAGGTGCCTTTGTGGATTTTTGCCCTTAGTCTTTCATTGCTCTCAAGTTTTCTGTAGTTTGCTGAAATAAATACACTGAATATTGCGAGACACAGTGATTTGCAGCCTAAGTAGTACAGGCAAACAGTAGCCCTGGATGATTTCCATTGAACTAGTAGAGGATACAGTTCAGTGAGATTAAGGAGATTTTTGCCCGGTCTAACACTTTGCTGGACTGACACCTTTTCGTTTTGAAGTGTACCTGTTTGCATTGAAGCGTAAAGTATGGTCCTTGGGGCCTAATTTTTGAGAGCTATGTTTTACCCTGGAGAAGTTGCTCATATTTTACATTTTTTGATAATTAGATGTGTTTCTTTCTAGAATCTTTAAAGGTAATTTGAGGTTTCATTTTCCTTAATAGTGTGCACAAAAATAAACTGAGTTGATAGCTGGGAAAATGGGGTGTATGGAGAAAACAACAAAAAAGACAATAAAACTGGCTCAGTGGACAAATCTGGAAGTGGTGACTTAACATACATAGCTTAATGCATCATAAGTGCCACTGGCTATATTTGATTAATTTCATCATTAATTTACGCATGATTATTTATGTGTTTTTCAGTTTAACCAGGACAAAGAGAGCACTTCATGTATTGAGAATTCAGCTACAATGGCTGGGTCATTTGTTGGTCCATGCTGAAGGATCTTTTCTGCACAGGGTGCACAATGGGATGTGGCTCCTCAAGGGTGCACTTCAATTACTTCTAGAGGGGAGTTTTAGGCTGGGTGAATGGGAGTCCCTGTGAGCAGCTCTAATACATTTTGCCCATCAGAGGAGTGGATAATGTGATATTTCATCCGAGGTTTCTTAGGCATTCCAAAGTGTTGCTTTTTTATCAGTAGGTGGTTGAGCTTGGTATTGCGACTGCTTCGTTAACAAATGCCTGACTACATCACACAAGTGGTGTGGGTTTTGTATTATTAACACAGTCCTGCATGGTGCTAAGCAAGACAGCCAGTGGGAATTGGTAATGCTGGGCACTTCATGAGACGTGCTCAGCACCTTCCAGCACCGAGCCCTAAATAATGGTCTGGAATTAAAGCAGCATATTAAATTTCACAGTTGTCTTCATAATCAGGTAGGGACAAAGGTCATGACATATCCACCAATGCCTTGACAGTAGCAAAGCTTCATCTATATGTATGAAAAGCAACAAAATGTAGTTTAAGAAATGTACTTTAAAAAATTAATCTAAGGACTGTAAAAGCACTCAAAAGTCTTTTAATGTGCATTCTTTTGCAAAGCTGGTTCTATAAAACATAGATAGATAAGAACAGAATGTATATAGTAATTTATCTAAGGCATGTTAATCTGAAACGAGAAAGTTTTTAATCTTTTTAAAGCAAATGAAACAAAGAATTTTAATCTATGGGAGATGAATGTCAATCCTTTCACAAGGAATTGAGATTATACTGTGGTATATAATTAGTGATAGCTTCAGTGCTCTAAATAATGTTTTTTCTATTAAAAATACTTTTCTATTTAGAATGAACAGATGGGCAAATAATCAATTACAGGCATATGGTATGCACACTTCCCTGTAATTAATGTTATATTTATAATTTAATGACAAAACAGTAGTAGGATTTTTTCTGGTAATTAGGATATTTTCAGGTAATTTCTGTGGTGACAATTCTGAAGTTCTTTGTAGGTAAAACTCTCGCTGAAACCAATAAATGTGTTTTTAGGAAAGATATTACCAGGATTTTAAATATAACTATATAACTTTATATCACCTAAAATCATAGTGATAAAAATCACTTCAGGCCTTCTGGGAGATGAGTAGTGGTCTGTTATATAAACTCAGTCTGGAATAAGTACCCCTTACATACGATCCAGTTGCTGACCAGGATCAGAAATGGACAGGGTCATGAGGAAATTCATCCCAATGTATGTAATAATCAGCCAAATATGTACTCATTCTAAGTTGCTGACTACACTGCTGAAATGCAGTATAGTATTTTGGGCTCTTAAATGCTATTCCAAATTTAATACCAGACATGGAGTCTCCATGTCTGGAGACATTCAAAAACCTGACTGGGTGCGTTCCTGTGTAACCTGCTCTAGGTGACCCTGCCTTGGCAGAAAGGGTGGACTAAATGATCTCCAGAGGTCCCTTCCAACCCTAATGATTCTGTGATGATCTGTGGCCAATGGTAAAAGGTTCAACAAGTCTCAATGCCGGGTCACATAATTGGGCCACAACGACCCCATGCAACGCTACAGGCTTCAGGCAGAGTGGCTGTAAAGTGGCTCAGGAGAAAAGGACGTGGGGCTGCTGACTGGCAGAGCTGAACATAAGCAGCTTGTGGCCAGGCAGCCAAGAAAGTAGCATAGCCAGCAGGGACATGGGAGTACACAGCACTGGTGAAGCCTCACCTTGAATCCTGTGTTCAGTTCTGGGCTCCTCACTACAAGAAAGACATTGAGGTGCTGCAGTGGGTCCAGAGAAAGGCAACAGAGCTGGTGGAGGGTCTGGAGCACAAGTCCTATAAGGAGCAGTTGAGGAAACTGGGATGGTTTATCCTGGAGAAGAGGAGGCTCAGGCAGGACCTTGTCACTCTCTACAACTACTTGAAAGAAAGTTGTAGTGCGGTGGGGATTGGTCTCTTCTCCCAGATAATAAGCAATAGGACAAGAGGTAAAAGCCTCAAGCTGCAGCACGGGAAGTTTAGACCGGATATTAGGAAAATTTCTTCGCAGAGAAGGTGCTCAGGCATTGGAACAGGCTGCCCAGAGAAGTGGTGAAATCACTGCCCCTGGAAGTGTTCAGAAACTGTGTAGATGAGGCCCTCAGTGATGTGGTTTAGTGGTGGACTTGGCAGTCCTGGGGTAATGGCTGGACTTGATCTTAAAGGTCTTTTCCAACCTAGCTGATTCTATGATTCTATGATGCTATGATTCTGTGATTCAGTGAAATGAATGGGGAATGAGAAAAAGTGTTGTTACCCTTTTCAAGAAACATATCTCTATTCCTTTTATAATGTTACATGGTGAACCATAAAAAAAAAAAATATTTAACGAGGAGCTATAAGCTTTTTCCTCCCAAAATGAAATTGTTGGGTGTCTTACAATACACGTGAAAACCTTTTTAAATGTTGTTAATGTCTTTCTCTCTAGCTTTCATCTTTTTCACCTGTCTCAAGCACTCTGGCTGTCCTTACATCAGGTGAGACTGAGTTCACCTAGAGGGTTCACTGATGCCTGGGACAACTGAGTATTTCATACCCATCCATCTCTACAAACAATCCACAAAAATTTAAAACAGAAAGAAAATCTGCTGCTGCCATTCAGCAAGAAGTCTATTATGAATCCCTAGGTGGCATGGAAAGCATTTAGACTCATTTCATTCACATGTCAGGTAAAGACTTTCATTTAGAAGTGAGATGAATGCTGAATAATGGATCTTTTGAATAATGTAATTAAGAATTCATTAAAGCAGTCCTTAAAATAAAATCTCCAAAATGCAATGCATGTATATTTTCCTCCTGTAATGTACTAGAGAATCAAATGAATGGATGGAACATAATATAATACTGATGTTTACAAAATTTTCACATTTAAATTAGATGAACTCTCTGTGTAATACAATATATAATTTTTGATGGCTTCTGAGTGGGAACAATTAGGATTCTTGAAAGAGATTTGTGTCCTTGTTAGGAGGAAAATTAACATACCCAGACTAGTGATAATCTCTCTAAGTCTGGCTTTTGCAATATGTGTTTACTTGAAAATCTTGACTCCGCTGAAATGGAAATTCTCACACTGATATTTTTGTTTCCTTCAGCATGGACTTGTGCCCCAGCTTTCTAATTTCCAGCAAAGCAGCTCTCTTCTGTGAAATGTCCTCCAAGACTTTCTCTATTTTCCTCTTATCCCACCCAGTCATTGAGGAGATTATTTCTTAATTGTGCAGCAAATAGGACAGTTCAGAATGTGCTTACAGGCTGCTATTCAAACAGGCACTCTGTTATACACCCAGCATCCATCCAGGGACTGCCTAACAAAGTCATATGAATGCTCTGGGAGTGTATTTCCCATTCTTGTCAGTGGGAAATCTAGGATGAGAAGTAAAGAAGGCAGGACCAAGACAGGCTCCACCTTGCATTTTCCTCCATCTAGTCCATGAACAGGACAATATCCAGCATTCGGATTTTGAAGCAAAGCCTTGGTTTTTTTCCATGCTCAGCATGAATTTGAAGGTGAACTTGGACTATTAGAGGGTAAAGACTTGATCCAATTTGTGCACATGTATATGTGCAGAGAGACAGGACTGGTTTCATGGGCCTTGACCTCTGGCATTTAAGAATAAGTGGGTCAAGGAAACGATACATTTTTAAGGATTTAATGATGACAGAAGCCCTTGGTTATGCATAAGTGACTAAAATCAGGATGGAAGTTAAATGTCTGACTAAGAATCAAAGCACACAAGACATTTATGTCAGAGTTGAATGGCTTAGACTACATGCCTAACTTTCATACAGCCAGGGTTACTTCAGATGAATTTCATTTAAGTTTATCTTCAAACAAGAGAAAAAAGGGTGATGAGTGAATTGAAGAAGCTGTTGACAGAAACAGTAGAATCCCAAGATAAAATGTGGAAGGATAACTGCTTTTGTTACATTTAGAATTATCTAATGCAAATGTACTTCTGGTACTCAAATGACATTTTGGGTTGGATTTTTTTTTTTTTTTTGAAGAAAACATAGTTTATAGAAAGCAGGCTCAGGTAGAGCCAGAAAGACTTAATTCACCTGTTCGTTGTTAGACATACTCAGCAAAACATTAGAAGGTCTCAATAACTCAGAGAATAGCTATCTGCATTCTCAAGAGTGAAGTATCATGGCCCAACAAATGTTTTCACCTATTCTCAGATCCAGTTTTGAAGATCCGTCTCTACCACAAAAAGAGTATAATCACAATTCTACAGGCCTCCCATGATGGAGATGGTGACAATCATTTATCTTACTCCTTTTGCTCTTTACAGAAACATATGCAGAGATGCGGGAGGCAAATCCATCCTGCCATCAGTAGTTGTAGTGATGCTGATTAAAAACCTGCCATTTCAACAACCCCTAACTATTTTGTCCATCAAGTTTCTCAGACATGAGAAGTCCCTGTATAGACATGAAACATGGTCTCAGTACACAGGTCACCCAGGTAGCACATGTGGGGAAAAGAAAAGAACAGATTTTATTTCAACAGCCCACAGCCATGTGCTTATTTTTAAAGAACTAAACTTGGAAACCAGAAATTTTATCACACTTGTTCCTGGAAAAAAACTGAGAAGTTTCAAGTACACAAAGTTTTTTCTGGTCCTTCAGACTAAAAGTCACCCAAAATAAACATAGCATCAGCTGCCATTATTATCAGGCTGCTTCAAAATTTGTGACCCCCTGAATGCTTTTGAAAACTTATTCTGCTGTTTACAAGGAAGATAGAATCATAGAATAGTTAGGGTTGGGAAGGACCTTAAGATCATCTAGTTCCAATCCCCCTGCCATGGACAGAGACATTTCCAACTAAACCATGTTACCCAAGATTCTCTCCAACCTGGCCTTGAACACCGCGAGAGATGGAGGGTTCACAACTTCCCTGGGCAACCCATTCCAGTGCCTCACAACCCTTACAGTAAAGAACTTCTTCCTTATATCCAATCT
>WYDI02004764.1:0-15815 GCA_009867235.2 Psittacus erithacus
AGACAGGACACCTGACCCAAACTAACCAAAGAGGTATTCCATACCACAGCACGTCATGCCCACTATATAAACTGGGGACAGTTACCCGGAACGGTTAGACCACTGCTCAGTCAGGCTGGGTATTGGTCGGCAGGTGGTGAGTGGTTGCATTCTCTTCCCTTGTTATTTTCCTTATCATTATTATTATTGGTGGTAGCAGCAGTGGTTTGTGTTATATCTTAGTTACTGGACTGCTCTTATCTCAACCCGTGGCAGTTACATTCTTTCGATTCTCCTCCTCATCCCTTTGGGAGCAGGGGGGAAGAAGGGAGGGGGGGAGTGAGCGAGCGGCTGCGTGGCTGAGTTGCCAACTGGGCTTAAACCACGACACTGGTTAATTCAGCAGCACGATTTCTTTCAAAGAAAAAAAAGGTCTCATTGTAGCAGAACTGACAGGGAGGAAACCCCATGGCTCATCTAGTTTCATGAAATAAACAAATAAATGAATAAATAAAACAAACAACAATCCCACCCCCCACCCCCCAGCTATTTGGCAGCTTGCCTGAAGCTTTTCCTATTCTTTATCCTAAAGATGCTTCCTAGGACCATTTCAGTTCTCTCTATGCGTAAGTATTACAGGATTTATACAGAGTTGCTACTGGCACAGATGGAAATTATGGTAGAAGGAGACTAGAAGAGTTGTGCATTCGCAGCAACAATTGTCTCCTTTATTCAAGACACCTAAACATGGACAGAATCCAGCAAGTAGAAAGCAAAACATCTTGCATCTCCTTCCCAAGAAAGGAGATTTACAACTAGAAAAAAGACAGACCATTCTAAATTATTGCACAGCACTCTTTCACATTAAATCACAAATTAGGAGCTACCTCAGCAGCAGCACACACAGCCTGTGAATGTCTCAACCTCAATCCTTTTCTTCCCTTGGCTATTTTCTGCAGGCAAGAAGAAAACCAGAGTCTCCTATGGGCAGGGAGTGCAGGAATATTTCTCATGTTTGCTCCCTAGTTTCTTATCTCACTTTCCATGGCCCTTGGGAAGACATGTTGGAGATGCTTTTCATCAGGCACTAAGAAGGTAAGCAAGGATTCCTAAGGGCAGCCAGACCAGCAGTTCAGCACTATAGGGGCTCCACTTATTTGATGTTGATTCGTCAACACCCCTTAGGTGTTTGTAAGCATTTGGTAAGATTAGCAAACATTCTTCCAAACCTGTCATGACATGGATCACACCAAAACACAGGATCTTATACTGTGAATCAAAAACAGAGAAAAAAAAGAGAGGGGAAAAAGGACTTCTTCTATCGCTTCTGTAAGACATGCCCAGGACAACCAGTCATAAGAACAGGCAGATTTAAATGTCTTGTATTTGACAAATACAGAATTATTTGCTTTTTCTTCTAGCTATGTCTAAATTAAGAGTTTGCACTGCACTTAAAAAATGTCTTTACATTGAGTTTTTATTTTCTAATACCCGACCTATGAAGTGACATACAATGATTTCACCTTTTGCCACTAGATGGAGCACAATCACTGCTTTTTTTAGAAAAAGCTTTACGAAGGGGCACTCGCACAGGCCTCAGATGCCAGCAGAAACATCAAAGAGGTGATTTGCACACAGTGCCAAACCCCTGCAAATTAAAAGGGAATGTTCAAAAGAAGCGAGATACATATAGAAATCTTTCACAAGGGTTATACTAAGTTAGAGTGCCCACACAAAGCAACTGTGATAAGTTCACTTCCGGACTGGGTACTACAGCAACACCAAATGTAGGTTTATCCACAAAATGCTCAAAATAAGGAACATTTATTTGTTCTACCTAAAATTAATAATAATAATAATAATAAATCATCCATACTATTTAGAAAATTGTATTTTAATGCCCATGGAGGAAAAATGCCTAGGAAAAAATAAGGTGAAAGCCTACGAGTACTGGATAAATCAATTAAATATCAATCCAGACTAAAATACTTAAATCTTGTTTGTTCTGTTGTCAGACAAAAGGTGCTAAACATGTTTTAAACCTTAGTTTTTAAAACTAAGAAGTTTAAAACTTTTTTAAAACTAATTTTAAAACTGGAAGGATTCAAACTTAAATAAAATTTCTATTAACAGTAAGGATGCAAAGGTGAGGCAATCTAAAACCAGCTTTCAGCTACATTTTTTAGATATACAGGATCCTTGCTTAGGTGTCTTTCAAATTTCAAGGACCACATTACATGCTGTAATAATGTAATCATTCCACTGCCTTAGCCTACTGCTTCTCTTTCCCAGTCTCTTTTTTAACACTTTCTTAACACAAAGCCTTACAATGAGTTGACATCAGGCAGTTACTACCGTTCTCCTCCTCATTACTGACAACACCACAGTATACCACTTTTCCTCCCTAAACATTTGGTATCAGCAGCAGTTGGAAGCATTTACTTTGCCAAGAGCTCCAAGGTGGAGGAAAGCTTTGTGATTCATCTGGACTGTCTTCTGGTGAGTCAGTTTCACATAAGAGAACTTGGGATCTACACAGAAACACAGGATGGTTTGGGTTGGAAGGAACTTTAAAGCTCATCTAATTCCAATCCCCTGCCATGGGCAGGGACACCTTCCACTAGACTAGATTGCTCCAAGTCCTGTCCAACCTGGTCTTGAACACTGGCAGGGATAGGGCAGCCACAGCCTCTCTGAGCAGTTTCAGTACCTCACCACCCTCACAGTAAAGAATTTCTTTCTAACATCTAATCTAAATCTCCCCTCTGTCAGTTTAAAGCCATTTCCCTCCATCCTGTCACTACAGGCCCCTGTAAAAAGTCCCTCTCCAGATTTCTTGCAGGCTCTGTTTAGGTATTGGAAGCTGCTCTAAGGTCTCCCCTGAGCCTTCTTTTCTCCAGGCTGAACAAGCCCAGCTCTCTTAGCCTGTCTCCATAGCAGAAGTGCTCCAGCCTTCATAGCCCTCATCTTCATGGCCCTGCTCTGGACTTGAGGGAAATACCAAATTCCTTTGATTTCTGTATGTTTTGGCAATTTGTACACCAAATAAAAGGAAAGGCTGGTGTTTTTGCTGAGATTTTTCAGGGCTTTGCCTTTCTATCAAAATTAAATAATCCACAGTGCTCATAGAAACATGCCAGTGGTCATGATAAACATACCAATGCAGTATTATATCATTTATACAGTACAACTCTTAGTGTTAAGCTGAGTAGCAGCTATAGATCTCAAGTCTCTCCTACCTTTGAAAACACTTCTATTTATAATAAAACTGTGCAAAATCCACTCTTCTACATTCATAGTATTTCTAAAAATTGTCTGAATACCTTTTGAATTATTTTCAAACAACCAGTTCCGGTGTTGAAACTTCCCACAAGTCTTCAAAGTTTATAATGTTCTTACTTACATGGGAGCACCAGCAAGCACCCCTCACTATGGACCAAATGTGAGGGCTTGAAATACTGGCAAGACAAACCATCACTTGAGAGGTCTCACCCAGAGAGTTGTTTTTTAGAATGGATTTCCTAAGAAAAAAAACTACTGGGAGCAGCATATGCCAAAAATATGCTTCAGAAATAAATCTTCACTATAGACTGAACTCATCCCAAGAGTCTAGTCCAAATCTTATTACAAGCCACACAGAAAAACCACCTGATCCGGGCTCGAAATGAGTCAAGGTCCAAGTGGCAGACATTCCATTCAACAGGGAGCATGCCTGTTCTCAAGTGAGAATTCACACCAAGCCCTTTAACAGCTGACAGACCTCTGATGCCTTTCCTACAGCTCCACAGGGCAGGGAAGTCCTCCCACATCTATCCTGGCTTCCCAAGAAAGAGTCCAAGAGCACCTTTGCCTAAAAAAACCTGGGCACTGAACCAGTCCTGCTGTTCAGACAGTGATGCTCATTATCCAGATCAGCCATGCAGTGAGGATGTACTGGCCTCAGCAGACACAAATAAGGGTGTCAGCATGCACTTACAAAAGGATTCACACTGAGAGGCAGACCCAGCTTGCAAGAGTGTCCAAGAAACTATAACGTCTCATTGGGAAGAGTAGACAGAAGGAGGTGATTAGTGATGGGCATGCAAGTGGGAAACTTTCTGATCAGAACGGGTACTGCAACACTGTAGCGTCGCCTAGGTATAGTCTATAGTCCCTGAGCAAAATGCAGTAGCACACCCCAGTTTCATGTTATAATGAGTCTACCACCTACTAAAATTAATAAATCACAAACGTACTCTTCCAGCCTCCACTGACCACATTGCAACTCATGCATGTGGAGCCTTCTGTGATACGGTGCTCTGGCTCACTTCAACTGACAGCTAAGAAAAGTAACTTGGGGTGGGAGAGAGTAAGGAAACTACTGTCCATCCCAGCATCATATTACAATGCTCAAAGGTTGCTTCACCTGAGAAAAATGCATGGAATGTGTGAGACCAGAGCTAACCCCAGTAATACAGATCAAAAGATAGTTTAAATAAAAACCCAAGAGATGTTTTCTGGAAAACACAGACAGTCCCATCTCCCATTAAAATTGTGAAATCACTACAAAAGAATTTCTTTCTTACAGTTTCTCAGGCAGTATTGTCCGAAAAAAATAACTAGAGATAGGGTGGTGAATAATCAGGAGGTAAACAATAAATAAAACCAGGTTTGGGGTGTAAATTTTGTTCCATGTAATCAAAAATGTCATAACTGAAGATTAGAAACTGTTAAGAAAGGAGTAAAATAATAAAAACCTCCACCAAACAGAACATATCACAAAGCTTTATAAATCAGTGGTGTACCCACACAATGAGTATGTTACGTTCATTCCTCTCTGCCATTTCTAAAATTATTTGGTTGGATTATGCAAGGCTCAGAGAATGGCTCCGGCAAGAAAAGAAAGTTAAAGTTGGAAAAAAGTCCAATTTTCTATTGAAAACTTAAGGAGGCCATGACAGAAGTTTGCAGAATGGTGGGTGGCATGGAGAAGGGAACAAAGGACTGGATTAGGATTCACAAGCAGCCAGTACCCAGTTAAATTTTCAGGCAGAAAACAGAAAAAAAAAACCCAGAAGTGAGTGGTATTAAAAAAAAAAACCGAAAAGAAGAAAAATGCAATACGTTACCAAATTCCAGAATCCACTGCCACAGGAAACATCATACACATCCCTGGAAGACAGGCTGACCCTGTCTGCATATATTACGTATATACACGATAGCCAAGATGCAACCTTCAGCTCTGGAAATTCCTAACCATGCAGTTTGCTAGGAGCGACAAAACTACAGCAGAGAAGAATCGTGCTGTATGTGGTCACTCTTACACTCCTCTCTAAGTTTGAAGCATTAGTCATTATCAGAGACTGAATATTGGACTAAACAGACCACTGACAAGACCCATTACAACCACCATTACTAACTTCTGATTTTAATTTGCATTACTTTCCTGCAGGAGACTCTGGCAATCAAGTACTGGAAGCTGCAAATGTGTTAATAGAATAGGATGGGATGACTAAATGCCACATCAATATACCATTTGTTTCTAAAGTAGGATACAAGGAATAATCTCAAACAATGGCGAAGAAACTGGTTTGAATTATATCATCATAAAATATATCTTCTTGGCAGAGCAGTGGTTGATCATTAACAGGTCATTAAAATGTGTACAAAGCATAAAGATTGGTCCTTGTCCCAGGGCACTTTCCACATTAAATACTTTAAGGTTTAAAGGCTGCATGCAGGAGCACACTACTGTTTACTGATGCCTGTAACTTCTAACTTAAGGCTTGTGTTTTGCCTGAGGATCTGAACACACAGAGACATTTATATAGGTTATTGTGTACTATGCATATATTAACTTGCGTACCCTTGCTAACACAGTGCTACCCATCATTTTATCTACACAGCCACCAACTCATCTTTGCCCATAATGCTTTATTATTTGATGAAAGTACCTTTATGCAGAATACAGTGTGATGGGTATGTCCCACGTCAGTCATGAGAAAGACGGGCCACCACCAGCCTCATAGCTGCTGTACTCACTGGGAATGCACTGAGGCTACTACTATCAACGGCTGCACCAGGGCCACTGTTCAATGTAAAAATAAAGAGGGATGGTGCAAAATGCTACTGAAGACAAACAGCCTGTCCTCAAAAGCATTCACTCATCTCTCCGGAAGGGTACTCTGTGAAACAGTTGGAAGCAATGACCTCCACAGTGCTTACCTCTAAACATGACCTCTGCAAGGAGACCACTTGGCCTCTTATCTAACAATCATGAAGGATGCCAATAAAAGAAATGCTGCTGCTCCCTTTTCCTTCTATTTCAGGAAGGTCTGGCTGAGGTAAGGATTACTCCCACCACCTAGCATTTCCCAAGAAAAAACACTTTGCTATTGTGCAGCAATGCTGTTGATTTCAAATTCACCATCTCCACAGTTTCCTGACAGAGTTGGGAGAAGTGATATTGCTACAGCAAACACCATGATACCATGGAGCTGGGAATTACTGCTTTGTTCCACAGCAGCAGAGAATAGAAAATGTAAAGCAATAGCATTTTAGACCCCAAACCAAAATAATCTTCCTGAAAAGGCAGATTACTGAGTTACTTTCTGAGGATGTTTTCACTTAGTACTATTTTCAAGTATAAATTCTAAAGTAGGCAATTACAAAGCAATTTAGTCACACAGAGACACATATCAAACTGGATACCTATTTCTTTGTTTCCTAGTTGCTTTTGCACAGCCTCTAGAGGTGTTTTTTGGAGGAAAAACCCTGAAGATTCACTACAAACACCTTCATATTTAAAACTAGCTAGTTATAAATCATTTAGGTAGGTGAAACTACATGGTTAAATATTTCTGCATTTAACATTCAAATATTAATGCATTTTGGAGCTTTGAGTAGAAGTTATAGCTGATTTCTTTAAGCAGTCACATTCACAAATTGGTCCTCTGAACAGACCTGTCCCTGTACAGGCATAGAGAAGCAAAAGCACATCTTATATGACCCACATGAGACATAAGGTAATTCATTGAGTTGACTTGTGATGAGTCTTATCATCAAATAAATACAATGCCATATGATTTAGATTGATTTAAAATTTAAAATACCTTCATACTACAAAATTATGTGTAGATTTGAGAGCATATTAGTAGGGAACATCAACTACTTGGTGGAAAGACTTAAAAGGAAAACAATACTGGCAGGCTTTTTGAATTCTTATTTTGAGACTTGAAGCTGAGATCTGAAGAAAGGAGGAAGTTTCCTCACATTTAACAAGAATTTCAATTCATGAATTTCGTATTTCTTCTCAAGGCAGAAAGGGTTTCAAGTATGCAGTTCAACTGTGGGATAGGGTCTGGCTCCTTCCAGTCTAAGTGTTTTGGGGAGGCTCCTTGGTGGAGGAGATGGCAAGTTTAACATACTACCATGTGGCTGGTTCACAAACACAGTTCTAAGAAGTGCTGCAGGCTTTCAAGTTCAGTAGTAGAGGTGTATTTCTGGAGGTGAAGATATGGTATAGCACTTGTGCTCTGAATACCATCTCTTTTTAGTTTTTCTTTTATTATTTAAGCTGCAAAAGCTCAGTAGATTTTGAGTTCAAAAGATACAGGGTCACATGTGTGTGTCTATATCTGTCTTCCACAATGTGGCTATTTATTATTATTTTTATTACCACAACTACCACTCTTTCTCAATGGAACATGATGGTAGGAAGGGCATGCTCAATAAACCCATATAAGTGAAGTGTTCTTCTACCTTGATCTTGCCTTTTCTATCCACCTATAAAACTTTCCTTTGTAAGAAGTTTTATAACATTCTATCTTACTTTCTCCTATCTTTCCTGAAGGGATGCAGCTCCTGAAGGTAGAAAAATACCAGTGTCTCAATAAATGGCAATGATTTGTGTAAGTTACTTTTAACATTTGGTGCATGTGTCCATGTAAAATACACACACCCACAAAGTCATTCTGCCATTATTTGTATGTTAATAAGGTGAACTATTTTTAAAAAAGAATTCCTAACAATAGCTACTTCTCAATTATGACTGATTACTTATGTACTCCACTTTGTTTAAATGGTGTCTACGTTCTTCAAGAGAACAATGTTGTATACAGCTGCTTTATTAATAATGTCACTGCCTCTTTGTTGCTATTTTTACATCTCCATCTTCCTGTTAGGCCCTGCAAATAGAGATGCCTATAATTAGTGGACACATAGCATTGTTTCACAAATCTTAGCTGTTACATTAAAATAGAAAGCTTATTACTCCTTTGGGAATAAACTGCATTTTGCCCTATACTTAAGATACACAATCGTAAAGCCACATATGATGCAATGGAGAAATCAGTGTATCTGCTAAGAAAACCTATTGCTGCATTCTACATTTATTTAAACATGAGGAAAATGTTAACTGTTCATTCAAAAATAATATATATTTTTGGAAAGAAAGTATCTTTTCATTTCCAGCTGAACACCACAGAAACTGGTGTTATTCAATACTGATTTTTTTTCTCCTCACTGTAGGACAAAATCCTCTAGTCACCAGAAGTTGAAACAGTGCCTCTTGCCTGACAAACAGAAGCCATGCATCCAGCTCTGTTGTTGTCTGCCTATTTAGAAGCTTATTGTACCTCTTGACTATATCTATACTGAGTTCCAAATACGAAAGATCAACCCAAAGAACAATTATCGATGTTTTTAGATAAGATTAAGACTTTTGCAAAGGCTGATCCCCACATTATAGCAGTACCTAGTTCAAAAAACTTTTTCCTTCTGTGGTAAAATTGTTTTATTTCCTGAATACATTTTGCATTAACAACATAGAAGAACAGCATGCCTATAAATATGTAACATTTGCGTATGCTTTTTTGTGTTCACAGACTTCACAGTCAGGAAGGAACATTTTGGCCATGTGAGCATTGTTATAAAGACTTCGACCTACAACATGTTTTTCAGAAAGAGGTGACATCTTGGCATAGCCATTGCAATGATAAGATTCCTCTTGTCTTTAAATAAGCTGCCACAGTGCCTACTGCTCCCATTGTTGAAAAACCTCAGCCTCGCTTCTCATCTGGATTTGTCTTGAAGTCAGTTTCCAGGCACGTTATTTTCTTAAATCTCCATCTGTCACTGATATATCAAAGATAACTTTGTACTAAGAGCTGTATTTAAAATTGTTGACAACTCAAATAACCATAACATTGCTTCTGCCAACAAGCTATGCTTCACACCCCACACCCCCCTGCTTTTTTTCTTTTCCTCCTTCATCTCTTTCTCTTTTTTCTTTTCATGGTAGCAAAAAAGTTTACTTTGAAGAAATCAGGAACAGGGCTAATCCAGAATTGAGTTTCAACAGAGGCCTATTCAAGAGTTGTTGCCACTGTCCAACAATTATTGTTTGCAGAGAAGTTTAGAGTACAAAAGCAACTTTAAGATGAATAATTATACAGAAGTGAAAATATTAATGCCAGAAGAAAAAAAATTAATTGGACAAACACGTAAAAAGACACTGCAGCGCTTTCAGAGAAGCCCTTGTTACCCTGCTCCACAACTTGATTTTTAAGGGTCTGAAGAAAAACAAAATGTCCACAAGCCTGAATGCATCCCGCAGCCTGTCTGCTCTCCATAATAAATACTCCAGTGGTGCATGCAGCAGAAGAGAACAAAGTAAAAAGCTCTGTCGGATACCTGACACTTGAAATTCAAGGTACCAAAGTCATAAATTAAGTATATATGCCTGTGTGTGAGGCAGGGTATTACATTCTCCAACTGCTTCAATGGGCCTTGTGTAAACAAAACACAGAACAACTGGCTGCAAATGTCAGCTTTCTGGCGCAAGGGGAAAAAAAAATGTCTCCATTCAAGAAGAAAAAAATTCAGGGTCTGAAGATTTTGGTTTATTCAGATTTAAATAAGAGAGCAGAAATGATTTAATGTCCCTCAAGCATCTGTTCTGCTTTTCTCCTAGAGGTTGTTGCTTTGCAAGGATGACTGCATACAAAGCTGCTCCTGAATTACTGCACACTACTGTCCAGTGTACTGAGGTAAACAAATCACTGGTTTGAGGTATCACATACACTAACCTGTGAACTGCAGTGAACAGCAAGGCATGGAGACCTTTGCAGCTGTCTGCATTTAAGAGCTACCAGACTGAAACCAGAACTTCTGTATTTGCCTCCCGTAATACACAAGCACAGAAAAGTCAAGAAACAAGCAGGAACAAGTCCTGCTTATTTGCTGCTCTCACCATTCCCACAATACAGCTAACAGATTTTGAGTTTTCAAACATTCTAACTTCCATTTCTTTCTCTAAATCTGTTTTTCCAACAGATGTCAGAACTGCTGCAAACTACAAGGATTGCTATAGATTAGTGGATCTCCCATGTCTGAAAGTGTTTAAAGCAATTACACCTCATAGTAGAAAGGTATTCTCCAGGCATTCTCCTTCTAGCTTCTCTGCAGGCATAGCACTTTGCTCTGGGAGACAAACATGTTGTTAGATTGAAAACTGGTACAACCCCCAAACATACCTAGCAAAGTGCACCCGCAGTCCTAACACAGCTTAGAATTTTGTCTTAAAACTGCAGCAAATTTCCTCAGCATAAGATCAAAATATTGGTCTAAAGTATAAGCACTGCTTGCTTCCCATTCCATCCAACCTCCCTCATCCTCTGCATTACAGAAGCTAAGACAGCAGATCAGGACACCAGCTCTATCATAGGGCATGACCTCATGCATACGTATAGACTGACTTGTGAGAATAACAGACAAGGCCATGAACCACTGGCAGATGAGTAAGGCAGGTAACTACAGGGAAGTCACCTTGTCAGCCTTCAGCACCAAGATTTGCAACCACTTACCAGTCAACTGCCTCTGCAGAGTCCAGGTCACAGTGCATCATGGCTTAAGGTGATGGGAACTATGACTGGGTCAGCAGCTGGTCCAGTGGAGGTGGCCACATCCTGACTGGCAAGCAGCTGGCACTCCCAATAGCCAAAAATGCAGCAACTGACCTTGTCAAAAGCTATCTGCATCTGACCTGCAATTTATTAGCAGTAAATGATGCAGCCAAAGTTATAAGGAGAGAGCTCTATGTAAGGTAATAAAAGGCAAGGTGCTGAGTGGGTACAGGCTGAGGGTGTGCTCTGCTCCAGCAGCAGGCTCTCTTCCCACCCAAGTGGTTCTTCTGTAGAACCCCAAACCTTTTCCTGTAATTCTGTTTATATTCTACCATCTCAATATATACAATCAACTAAATTGTATTTACTTAGCTAACTTACACACTTTTTCCCCTTTCTCCTTCCTCAGATTTGTATCACAGCTTTCTTCTGCCCAGTATTTTCTTCCCTAGAATGACAATAATGCAGATACAATAATGAGGTGTTACCAGCCTTTGTTCAAACACTCTTTGTTGAGTACTTCAGCTGTTTACCTCCCACTCAGAAGTTCCTGTTTTCCCACTGAGAGGGGAAGGGAAAGGCCTAAACCTGTACAGTGATATGGCAGCTTTTTGCTTAAAAAGTCTGTGTGCAGTCAGAGATAGACAGTACATTTCCTCCCCGCCCCCAAGCATGATATTACTAGTTTCAAAGCAAAGAGGGAAAATTCTTTAGAGAACTAAAAAAAAAATATTTGACTACAAAAGTAGGATTTTTGCAGGTACCCTTCTTTTCAAGCTACCAACTATGGCTGTATCTAAATGCTCAATCCACACACATTGAAAACTCAGTCCACTATCATGAAGTGTGCACAAACCCAGAGGCATGTAATGGAATCTCCTACTGCCAACAATATCATAGGTCTTAGCAAATAGAACCAAGAAAGCAGAAAAGAATTAGGCCACTGAAAGGCATCCCTAACTGGGAGCTTTGCTAGTTCACACAAAGGGAAAAGGAAAAACACAGCATGCATAGGGATTTGCCTTTGATACAGAAGGCATGTGTCATGTGATAAGGCAGAAAACCTATGGGGGACACACACTGGACTGAAGAAACATGTTTAGATTGACATTTGTGATGTTAAGCTGCTTTGACACCTAGGATTTAACAGTATCATGAGGTTATGGTGACGTGGATGTAACAAAATGACCAAAGATTCATCACAAAGTAAGATATCTCCATGTACTGTGGGACACATGACGACAGGGAGCTTTAAAGGAATATGGAAATTAGACATTTGGGTTATAAAATGGCATGTCCAAGGAATGGATTTGCTCAGCTTCCCCTTTTATCATCTATCAGCTACTCTGTTCAAGCCAAAGAAACTGTGCATATTAAACAGGTAACAGACAGGGCTTTGGAGGGGAATTTTGGTAACAAGTGGGTTAATTGCATCTTTCATTTTACCCAGAATCAGTGCTGGCACAGTAGATCAACTCAAAAGAGGTAAAAAGTGTTAATTAGGCTCCTCCTGATCTCAGCCTAATTTGACAGCAAGTACTCTGCACAGGGGTATTGGAGAGGAAAGGTCTTGAGGGACACGATCTCATAATAGACGAATCCATGGAGCTAGAAAAAGAAACAAGTGGGAAAAGTTTCTGGGCATGCACTTCTCTTCAGTGCTGAAAGGAAGGAACAACAGAACCGCCCCCTTACCAAATGCTAACAAGTGGATAGGAAATGACTACCGGAAAGGAGCTGAGGATCTTTAAGAGCCCAACAAACAATGTAAGCATGGATTAGCCATACAGCCTTCCGGTTAGGTAGGCTTTCGTGTTCAGGTTCATGCTCACTGCATGTGCAGGTATGTTGGGATGACTTAAATCAATGGGAAATTTGCAATAGGTTTTAACAGCATCACAAACTTATTCATTATAACATTATAGCATTCATTATAACCTCTTCAAAACAATATTGTTTGTGTACATTAGAACTTAATCTGATTTCGTTCCATCAACTCATCTGTTCTCTATCTGCACCTCTTCTCAGGGTCATCTGCTTGTTTGTGTACACTGCCTAATCTTACAGAAACAGAAATGACCACAAGTCAAAACTAAGTGTTCATTTAAAATGCACTTCTTTACCATGTTTTCTAACTGAGACCTAAACTGAAAAGGCATTTTGAAATAAAGCTCAGGTTTGTAAGTGAAAAATACTTCAGCATAGTTTGGGGAGGGTTGCTTTGGGTGGTTTTATTTCTTGGGGGTTTTTTGGGGTTTTTTTTTTTCTGAGGCTGGCATTGCACTGTCCAGCTTAATAAGAAAATAAAAAAACAGATGTAACCAAGCTTAGAGAACTCCATCTCTTTTATTGGTGTGTACTCAGTTTAATTTTAAGATGGGCTGGTAAAACGCTTTCTAAGAGACCCCATCTCACCTTCAGTACATTATCTTGACTTACTTCAGGCAAACATTTACTAGATAGTTCTCAGTTACTGCATAAAGAGAATGTCAAGTTCTTTATACAAGTGTCTGGTCATGTCTCATGATTGCCAATGTCTAGAAAGAAATCCCAAGTGTGAACAAAATGTTTGGAAACCTCATTCTCCTGGCTAAGATTCCTACCCTTTGTGCTGAGAAAATAAACAGGGAAAATTCTTTGGATGTACAGAATTGAACAATGAAGATGTAATCAGTAACATAAGAAGTTGTTTATCATTATTCCGCTCTTGATAAGTCTCATCATTCAATTATAGTTCTATAGGCCTGAGACATATGTTCAAGACTCGTTTTTGTACATCCTCAGATGGAAGTCATAATTCAAACAGAAAACATCACAGAGAAGTCATCTCTTCAAGTAGATCATTACTTTCCTGTTACACACTGCCTTGTAAAGTTAAGTCCCATCAATGTAAGAATCTATTCAAGACAGTAAAATAAGAATTGTGGTTTTCCAAAACTAAACATAATAGTTTCCCAATGACAATGTTTTTTCTGTTCAGTACTAATTTTATTTGACTTTTATTTGATTATCCAGACTCATTTCTATGCATTAGGGGAAGAAAAAAGTACACTAATAATGTATTCATTTGTACTGTGCTACATGTTAGTAACAGCACAGGGAAAGAGAAGTATTTTCATCTTGGAGGTCAACTGGCAATCCACAGTAGTAAATAACTGCTGTAACTGTATTGCACAGTGCAATGAGCATGGCTTATGCACACAGCAAGGTTTTCAAATATCAATCATAAATCCCAGCAGAGATCCTGCTTTTCCATGAATCCCAAATTTCTCATACTGAAGAACTTTTCAGACTTTTTCTAAAAATCTTTCATTGAGGTTATCACAAGATTGCGGTAGGTCTGACAAAAACCCAAGTCTGTCCAACCTGCTCTATGCCTATGGCCCAGCCAAAAGCATTTGTTTATTTAAAGAAAAGCACATTCCACAATGCAAGAACCAAACACAATATTTCCCAATAACCTCCTAAATCACTGTATCAGTATTTCTAATAGCGTTCTAAAATACGACAGTATTTTTCATAGTTTTGTCCACCTACAGCTTTATGAAACCATTAAAGATGAATGCCTCATACTGAGCAGAGCCTGTTCTTTCAGTTGCCTCACACCTCCTCTCCTAAGAGCCCATTATACCAAATTCTTACAGTAGGAGCTGCATCTTTCTATGTTGACTATCTGTGTCAAATCTGAAGAAGAGCAGACTGGATGAAGATCATGCAAAACAGGCTTGAAGGAATGAAGGGACAAACCCCCCCCCAAAGTGACAAAAGAACTCATCCAACAAAACAAATCCACAACTTGGAAGACTGGGACAAAGAGGCAGAAGAGTGGACAAGAGAGAGACAGGCATAAATACATGTTGAAATCATTTCAGTTAAGTATGCAACACCATCGGAAGTACGTACTTCACACATCTTAATTCTTCATTAGTTATGTATACATTATAATCTGTAATTACATGACCACAAACTTTCCCATCCTCCACAACACCTGCATGCAGCAACAGAAGGGAGAGCGTTCTTCAGAACTAATGCCTTCCACTGTTTTGCATTCTCTTTGTTTACTTGTGTGGCCTGCAGACTTGCTCCCTGCCAGCAACTCAGAGCTTTGTACCTGCTTGAGCTCTTTAAAAATACCTTGCTACCTGAATTATCTTGCAGGTCATTAGTAGACTATTAAAAGCTCTTCTCAGATAAACAAGTATCCCAATTTTACAGCCAATGCACTAAAATTAAGGTCAAGAGTACTTCTTGCCAGATTTCACTAGAAAACTTTTCTCCCTCCATAGCACGCAATATGGCACTGCATTTTGCCTCTTCAGAACTTAACTCCTACTGACTACAGCCACAACTGCTATTTCTTTTGCATCTCAGACCCAAAGTTAGGGATCCAGAAAGCAAGGACAAAAGCAAGCACACTGAAGCTTACTTGCCTTTATCTAGCATCCCATGGGAACACTGGTGTAAACATAAGACAAAAATCAAATTCTCCAAGGAAGCAATTAGCCAGGAGACCATCCTTGCTTTTTGAATAATCCCTTTCCTTGCTCACAACATGCTTTCCTCCCTGTATGCTGTATGTACAGGATCCTGGTTACTCCCAGAAAAACCCTCCTGTGCAATGACTATGACAGAAGTTTCTTCACAAAAATAACATGACCACACAGGCTTTGACTGGCTTCCAGTGTCCGCACACAATCCAGTATGAAACCAGCACTGCCAGGGTGAGCATCAATTCTGGCACTTCTTAATGTCCAAGGCCTTCAACTATACAATTTTTCTAATGGTCTCATATGTGCCTGTTATACACACAAGCTCTCTGAAACATGATGTTACTGGTAGCAGGGTAACGCATGGTTTAGAAATTAAACTAAACCCAAATCATAGAATCATAAAATAGTTAGGGTTGGAAAGGACCTTAAGATCATCTAGTTCCAACCCCCCTGCCATGGGCAG
>WYDI02004765.1:0-19915 GCA_009867235.2 Psittacus erithacus
AACCTGGCCTTGAACACCGCCAGGGATGGAGCATTCACAGCTTCCCTGGGCAACCCATTCCAGTGCCTCACCACCCCCACAGTAAAGAAGTTCCTCCTTATATCCAATCTAAACTTCCCCTGTTTAAGTTTTAAGCTGTTTGACTTTCTGGGCTCTGCAGTTGCACACAGCTGTCCTCCCTTGGCCATGGCTGCAGGGCATGCCATTCTGTTGCGCATAAAAGGATGCCTGGTTTAACCCTTTCTGAAGTAACACTGCAGGAAATTTAGAATTTCTTAAATGCCTGATTGCCTCAATGGATTTCCGGGATTTCCAGCTCTTTGTGAAGTAACATAAATCCCAAATGTTGACTTCCCATTGTCCAGTCTCATTCCTTTCCTGAATCTGAGCCATTGGTAATGCTTTAGACAAAACCTCTCCTTCCTTCTTTGTTCACTGTATTAGTATGGAAGAGCATGCCTTGAAGGAACCTTCTTAAACATCCCCCATCTGCTTTTGTGGAGGCTGCAGTTGCATCAACCAAGTCTGACATTGCTTAGGAAGCTCATTGCTTCCAGGTGCTGAGCCACTGGTGGAGACAGTCCCTCCTAAGAATATTTTAAAGATAATCCAAAGCAGGATGGTCATTTTAGATGGGCCATAATAACCATAATTTAGGCAAGATGAAACTTGCTCAGCTCTTAAATAGAAAAACGAGGCTTAGCATTTCATCCAGACATTTCTCTGGTCATCACAGCGGGGCTCTGCGCTTAAATACATGAGTTGTTGATTTGGGAGCTGAACAAAAACGGGGATAGCTTTTAACAAAACAGAAGAAAAAAGCTGAGTTTCTCAACCATACGAAGTACTAGAATTCTCTTTCAGGAGGCATGGATTGTATCCTTTGACCAAGACGAATTACAGTGGTTTTTATCTATAAATGTATTCCCATAATTAAATTTCAGAAGGAGAACAAAATTTCAGATGGGCAAGTTAAACTATTTCATTTGGTCTTTGTTTCATTCCTCTTTTTTTCTTAAGTAATCAGTTACCAAAAGCAGCTCAAATAATGGACCTGAATTTAATAAACATATATGTATTTATTTCATTTTGTGGCAAGTCAACTATTCCCTGAGAGAGACAGAGCAGCCCAGCATTAGAAAAAGGATCCTTCAGGATTTCTGCGGCCTCTTTGCCTTGACAGCCTTTGTTTCCCGGTTCAGCTCTCGGCCCCGCTTTCCACGCTGCATTCCCTGACTGATTCCCTGCAGCGAGGCGTGGGAAAAGGGTGTGATGCTGCAGCTCCGCTCCTGGCTGCTCCCCTGCTCTCCCGCCTATGCTGCCTTGGAGTGCTCAGCAGAGATGCTGTCCTTGACCCTGTCACAATTTGTCCTGCCCTTTCTCACCCACAGATTGCCCAACCCTCTGAGGCCTCTGGAATCACTCTGCCTACCACACCCTGTGCCTCCACACCCCTTTCAACACAATCCCACACCTCCTCCACCTCCCTGGGCTCCTTCCCCGCTCCGTGCCTTGAGCTTGCCTTGTTTTCCACCACTTGCTCCGTGTTGTTTGCTATCTGCATGTCCTATCGCTGCTTTGAGACGCCTTACTTCACCTAATCTGCCTTGGCATGTATCTTGGTCCCTATCAGCATTGACATCCCTTTTCACTTCTTCAAACACTCCTGAAAAACAGAAGACTCGTTTCTTTAACAGAGCCAGTTATTAGTCCCCCATTAGCTGGGTCAATTATTAAGTCCCCGTTTATTAGTCTTCATTTGTTGGTCACTAGCACTAAGCCAACTGGGCACTTTGTTGGGATAGGATAGCTAAAAGAAGACAGAAGGGCACACTTCCTGCCCCAAAGATTATTCCATTTTAAGCAAAGCAATCTCTTTCTTGGATCACACAGCAAGTCAAAATACCCCAGATCTTGGACCAGATACTTCAGCTGCCAGTGGTGGTACCTACCATAGCATCACACGAGAGCATTTCACCAACATGGTGGCATCTCAGTTCTCTTTCTAGAGCACAGCATGAGCTGAGGACATGTTGTTTCACCTCTCAGCCTCAGCTTCTCCACACAGACACCAAACTGACCTATTAGGTGGGCAGCTTGTGTTTATTAATTAGTTAAGATCTATAAAATGTTTTGAATCATCTGCAGTGATCATAATAGCCAAAGCACCTTTCCATTATTAATTACGTTGCTCCAGGGAGCTGGAATTGTCTTGCCGCTCCATTATACACCAGGAAAATTGAGCTGGCAGGAACTCCTCTCCTGAAAGATGAACAAATCACACAGACAGGCTTAAATTCAGGGATTTTCCACTTGCTCATCCTGAACTCAGCCTAAAGGTCCTTACTCAGCTATTACCTACCCCTCACCTGCAAATAATACCATTAATGTCAACAGGGGTTTCCCTAGTGAGAAGGGAATAAAAACAGAGGAAAGGTCAAATGTGCAAGGCCTGGTTTCCTTCCCAAATACAAAACGGACTGAGGCAACAGTTCATCCTACCTGACTGCAGGCACATGGCAGAGACGAGGAAGGTTTACAGGTATTTCCAGAGCTTGGAGGTTTGCATTTGTGTGGCTTGGTGCTTGCTTTCCTCTGAGACTATAGACATGCAGGAAAGGGGATGTGCTCTGAGGATGGGTCTCGGCTCACAGCATCCTGATGAGCTGGCCAGTTGGCTGATAATTGAGGCTAGAAAAGGTTCCGAACTTCCCCTTTGAGGGTGCACTAATTAATCATAGAATCACAGCGTGGTTTGAGGTGGAAGGGACCTTAAAGCTCATCCAGTTCAAATCCCCTGCCATGCAGGACAGGGACACCTTCCACTAGACCAGGTTGCTATGTCTGTCTTTTCTCCCTAGCTATTGTTTTTACCACTTGTAGATAGCTGGTGTCTTCCAGATTCTTTTCCCTTTCCCTACTAGAAGTCAAACCAGCCAATCTGGAAGAAGTTATGGGGAGTGACATTGTATAAAAATCATTTTCTTAGGAAAAATTAGCAGAAAGCTTTTTAAACTGTGACAGGGAATAGCTCTGGAGATGAAACTCCAAGGCAACTTCAGAGATGCTGAAGCATCAGCCTGATGAAGATGATCTGCCCATTATCATAGAAAGGCCATTATCTTCACTGGGCAATTTCAGACTATATTTTCTTCCTGAAAACATGGAAGAAATCGCAGTTATGAAGAACCAGTTGGCAGCAAGTGAAAACTAGAGTCTTATACTAGCTGTTTTTAGACAGACAAGACTCACAATCATTCTACCACCTTCCTCAGCTCAAGGAAAGTTTGCATGTCTTTGCAGTAAGTGACATCTGAGCTTCACGTGGTTTAAACAAGACCCAAAATATCACATGTATTTATTCCTTCAGTGGATAGTACACATTTTCCATATATTGAGGGTCTCAGGTGCTATAAGTCCACAGGCCTTTACAGTTTTGTACTGATAATTTGACGCTATAAGGATTACAACAGTGAAGGCCTACAACAGGTCCAAGAAAAAGATGTGGCCCTGTTTTATTGCTGTCCTGCCTCAGAAATGCATTCTGTGGAGCTCAGTCAAATTCATTATTGGTGAATGCTCCATCCTTGGCAGTGTTCAAGGTCAGGTTGGACGGGGCTTGAGCAACCTGATCTAGTGTGAGGCATCCCTGCCCATGGCAGGGGGTTGGAACTGTATGACCTTATAGCCCTTTCCAACCCGAACCATTCTATGATTCTATGATGATCACCCAAGAATTAAACCAGAGGTGTTTCTGGATCAAATTAAATTAAAGGAGTGCAGTGATGTGGCACAATGGATCAGAATGGCAGATGAAGCAGGAAGACTGCAGCCAGGCAGGGGGAAGTTGAGGCACCATCTATGGCATAAGGTGGTCAGAGTATGGGTCCAATAAAGCTCTCATTAACAAGAGCTGGTATTTAACAGCCACCACCCTACCTTTCCCTCCTCTCCTTTGTGCGAACACAGACACGTTGTACCTAACTGTGAGCAATTAAAATCAAGCCCAGGTCCAGATGCAGAGCTCAAGTGGGGCTGGGCTGGGCTTACAAAACATAACAACAACAGAGCAACAACAAACCCCCTTAGCAGTACAGGAGAAAACGCAGACTGCATGGAGAAGGGCATTGGAGGGGAGGAGTGGGCTCAGCCTTCGCCTTCCTTGGGGCCTGGAGCATCACACACATTCTTGCAGAGGCAGTAACCGAATCCACATGGTGCACAGGCCTTGGCAGATGAGTGTAATTTAATTGAGCGAGCCCCATACCTGAGGGGAGAGGAAACTTGTTTATTTGGAAACAAAACTTGTTTTTCTCATTTTTTTGGTTTGTTTTGTTTTAGCCTCGAGGCCCTTTGGAAGCCCGTGCCAAGTCAATGCGCATGAGTCCTATCTTCTTTTAACCCTGCTTTGGCTGATTCAGGCAAAGAGGCAGGACAAACAAATGTTGTTCTAGGTATGAAGTCCAGAAGAGGCCATTAGAGAATTGCCAAACGCTAAAAAAGAAAAGCATCATATTCTTGGCTTCCCTGCTGCTCCCCCAAGGAATCATAGAATCATAGAACAATTAGAGTTGGAAAAGACCTTAAGATCATCTAGTTTCAACCCTCCTGCCATGGGCAGGGATGCCTTACACTAGAGAACACCTTTGGGTTGTGTTTTCTTCTTTGGTATTTGAGATAAGAAGGACATTTTGGTCATAGACACTGTGAAGTTGGTGAAAAAGAAAAGAAAGCAGAAATACCCTAAAAAAATCATTCGGTTCCAGGAGCTGCAGCTTTAAAGGAAAGCAAAAAAATACCATGAAATGCCCAGGTAACTCTGCCTAGAATTAGTGGGATCTGCAATGGCAATCCTGTAACCTTATCTGCATCACACACTTGCAGCAGGTTCATGAGCCTAGAAAGCAGGTTATCAGCTTGAACCAAAAGATCTGGGGAGACAAAGGTTGAGGGAAAGAATGGGATAGGTATAAACATTCAGAATTTACAACTGCCAATATGTAAGGAGTAGGAAGCTTCCCACTTGAAAATCCATACACAGCTCTGCACTTTGCTACACAGTTCAGCTTTCCAGGGACATCCCAGCTTCGCTGTTCCTACTCAGCAAAGAGGACTACCGTCTGCACAGTGGCTATTGACATAAGTCCCTCGTGCAAAATCAATAAGTAGCTCATTTAATGACAACTTTCCAGAGGTGAGTACCACAAAACTGCGCTGAAAAGCATTCCTCTCTGAAACAGTGAGCTCTTGGCTTATAACATTGGAGCTCCTCACTCTTTCATGCACTTTCCTCATGACTTGGATGCAGTTTGCCCCATCAGCAGATGAGAAATGGAGGCAAAGAGAGGCTAAAGTGACAGGGCCAAAATCAAAGCAATCATTGCAAGGAAGGTCTCTCTGGGGTTTCGTTTCCAGCTCGTGGTCTTGCTCTGTGCTAAGGTTTCAGAGAAATGAAAGGTTGTACTAGAAAATGTTCTTGTGCCAGAGGTGAGAAGAACGATGCACGTTTTCTCTCATTGCTCTTGTGTAGTTTCCAGTTTGGCAGCACGCAAGCACCGAGGCAGAGACACCAAAAGGTGCAATGGACATGAGAAAGAAAGTAAGAGTAAAAGCAATATTCCAGCCATGGAGAATCTGGATGCAGTACAAGTCCCATGTCTAGGCAAAGCAAACCCTTGCTCAATCCCTCAGGGAATGTAAGTTTTCACCTTCTCCCAGGTTTCACCCTATCTCTGGATCCAGCATACTGTCAGACAGAAGACCAAAGGCTCGCAATTGTTACAGTGATTTCCACTTGCCTGTGGATGCAGCAAAGGACACAAGGGTGGAGAAATTTAATAAACAGTGCCTTTGAGCTATTATCCATATCAAAACAATGAGATAAAAAATTACGAATAATTAGAAACTCTGCCAAGTGGTTGCACAAACAGAGCTGAGCAATGAACCTGAAAATGCATCTCCATTGGGTGAAACATGCTTTCAGCAGGGAGGACACCCGTCCCTCAAACAAAATGTGGTAGCGTGAACTTTTAGTAGGTGACAGTTCAAAAGGAAGATGAGATACCAGGATATTTTTGGAAGGGAACTTAAACACCTGTGACACAGGTTCTGGCTAGATAGAAGCTACAGGAGACAACTGGTTGCTGTCATGTCTAAATTGCATCTAGAGCAAAACGTGAGAAAAGAAAACATTTTAATCAATCAGGTGTTTCAGCCTGAGAGATGAATGTGGCTCCTTGTGTACCAATCTTCCTATGTCCTAGTACCATCTGAAAATGGTGTATGGATCTACAAATGTCTAGTCCAGCCTTTAAGCCAGCACTGAATACTATAGTGCATGACAAACCTGTCCTCAAATTCACCTGTGCTGTCCCCACACCCTGCCAGCAAAGGTCAGATTCACTTGCCCACAGAGACATCTAATGTCCTATTAGGCATTGCAGGCATCGTGCCTCCAGCTGCTTTTCTAGGAGTAAGTCTCCTGTATTAACGTTGAATCCACGAGTCCCATGTGGATTTCTCAGATAAGCTATGATGCATGAAATGGTACCAGATGGCTGTGTTTGGACAACTGAATCCTATCCTAAAAGTGTGATTATTGTGTGAGTCTGTGCATGGGCATAAGCCAGGTGGGATGGGGTTCTCCTTTGAATAAATGGGATTTTAGGGCTCTCTTGGTAATCTGCACATAGGTGTGTGGTGCTAGCTGAGATGCTCTAAGATATGTGAGACATCTGCATGGGGCTGACACATGACCTGCTGGAGACTTGTGCCTTTTTGGAGTAGCCATTGGAGGCCAGGTGGAATACCTCACCATGGCTAAAATAGCACCACAGGGGTGTATGGATAACCAAAGGTCAACCTTTTCAATGAAGAGCTACTTGTCACCCTCCTTGCATTGTTGTAGACACCCTATGTTGCTTGTTAGATCTCATTCGTTGGTCCACCTCTAAGTGCACTGGAGCTTGTGCACATAGCGGACAGGTAGACACATACGCGTAGGCACCTAAATATGGGTGAGGTGATCTGTGGTCTGAATCCTACCTTAAACCACAGATAGCGATTCTCTGAGTGTGATCTCTCAATGGGATGTGGAAATGCCATTTAGAGAATTCTTTCCTTTAGTGTCTTGTGAAACCACCTCCTGGGAGGGATTCACAAGACTCACTGAAGTCAGGATATTGCTGCTGTTGCTTCCGCTTTATCTACAAGGTTTGGTAACCTTCCAAAGCTGGAAATTAGACTGGTTTGACATGATTTTGTTATTAGGAAATCTGTTTCTTATCACTTCCTTATCCTCCAGGGTTGAACAAGGTATCTTCAATCAGCTATTTCAGTATCTCTGTTGATGCTGAAGTTAAGGCAACAACTCTACAATCACTTGGAGTTATCTTCCTTGCCCCTTCTCTCTACCTTTTTAAAGGCAGAGTTTATGACAACCTTTCCTACAACTTCTTCTCATGTGTTTGTGCACACCTACCTCCTGCCACTCCTTGGCGGACTCCATTGAAGTGTGTAGGATCCCAGCATCCAGAAGGCAGGAATTAAGGGCAAAACTACAACACTGTACTTTATCTCCCCATTCTCTCAAGCTGAGACTGAAGATGAAAGGCCCATGAAGCATGACCTTGCATCCTTAAGCAACTGAGCTGTCACTGAGCATCTTATGAGCTTGGATGCTCCTAAGTATGGAAGAAATTGATGGATTGGTGCCTACATTCCACAGTGATGGGCACATTAGGAAGCTGTAGGCTGGAAGATTAAAGAGCTATTTAAAAAGCCCTGCCCAGCAAATAGAGGTGCACTAACACTTTGCATTATGGGCATGAGTTGTCCCAGATAATGGCTAACAGGTCAGAGACAGTCCTGATTTGGCTCTTGATCACTCCAGGACCTGCCCACCCCAGTGCATCCATCTGATCTAAACAGTCTGTAGCCAGTTCCTTCCTCAGTTTGGACTTTGGCCCCTACTCCAACCTCTGTTTTAATTGTTGTAAGCATCTGGACTCAGTTAACCTTTTTTTTTTGCTCTTTATTTAGTCAGTGCAGAAGCAAAAAGGAACCCTTAAAACTTCATTTTCCTATGTGTCAGTAAATGAAGGTGTCCTGTGTGGAGGGGCACACTGATGTGATGATTTCTGGGGCATGGTCTGCCGTGCAGTAGATGACAAGAAGATTAAACCAGGCGGAATCTATCCTGGAGACAGCAGACTTACCGTACAAGCCCCTTACAGCACAATATCACGGGCAGCCAGCCCCAGGCCTGGCCGCAAGAGATGGTTGAAAAACATCTGCCAGAATCATTTTTAACTGTATTTTTTGGACACAGCTTAATACCACCCCCCAACCACCACCACCTCCAGAGCTTTTTTCATGGAAGAATAAAGATTTCAGTGAAAGATCCCACAGAAAGAACATCAGTATGAGGTGAATTCCAGAAAATAAGGAGGAAAAAAAAGACCCAAACATTCCAAATAATAATTTAGATTTCTAGAGATTCATTTTTCTTGGGTCATCTTTGTCCTGGAGTGATCATTTTTACAATTTTCCATGGTGTGTCAGTGGTAAAGGCTTCAATAGAGAATGTGACTATCAGGATGTCATAATAGAGTCGTGGAAGTCTTCTCTTATTTTCTTTTGTTTGCCTTTTCATATAATTTAAGGCAAATGCTATTTAGTACTGACTGAAATATCTTATCTTCCTTTCTAGATCAAAGTGCCTCCTGTTTGTGTTGTAATTAATAAGTAATGAAACACCTTAATTACAATACAAACAGGAGATACTTTGATCTAGGAGGGGAGATAAGGCATTTCACTCACTGCTAAGTAGCAGCTGCTCATAATGATTTTGAAAAGAAAATAAAAATAGAATATTTAAACAATTTGGGGTCATTATGGCATGCCAGGAGTACCTGCCATAACATAGGAATAGATAATATAAATATAATAAAATACTATTAAAATCCCATAAAATAACCAAAGAATTTCTTGAACTATGTTTCTGGAGTGAAAATTCCCTCATCCAGGCGGTTTCAAAAGTAGTTGGTTTTGTTCTGATTCCAAGTGAAAACAGTAGAAGTTCCTGGGAAAATGGGAACGTGTGAGCATCAGGCTCTTCTCACTCCTGCTTCAGTTCCTTTTCTTGTGCTGGATAAAAATGGATAAAGACCATCTCCCCAGCTACAACTTCTTGCCCTTAAAATACTCAAGGCTGCTTTTGCAGAACCCTGGGTTCTACTGGGGAAAGCTTTTGTGCCATTAGGAAGGGTGGCTACATACTGAAGCCCATGGTCTAGCTGCTGAGTTCAATCTAGAGAAGCTGACAGATCTGGTTCGGTTTTGAATCATGCTGCAGCAACAGCAATGGGAAGACCTCACTGGCTGGGAGGAGAAGCTGCATTGTGCAAGGCCATGTCCCCAGCAGTGCCTTTTAGTGAAGCTGTTATGTCACATCAGGAAGAGAGGTGGAACCTCTGCGCAACTTTGAAGTCCTCATCCTTTGATGGAGGCTATAACCATCCTTGGTTACATCCTCTTTCTTCTGAGTGCCTCATGGTTTGGTAATGATTAGCATTCACTGGTCTTGCAATATAAAATTACCTTTAGGAAATTGCTCATCCATCACTTTCAGGTTTCTCCCAGAAATTCAGTCAGAAATTTGTAGAGAAATAAACATTTTCCAAGAGAAAAGGAAGCAAGCCAAGCCAAGCCAAGCTAACTCAAACTAAGCCAAGCTAAGCCAAGCCTTTTTATTTCTTTTTTCATAAACTTTAATAATATGATACTAATGGGAGACAGAATAACGTAAACGTATAGCTAAATAAGAAGAAAAATGAGAAATTGAATAGGTAACTTGTTAAATGGTGATGAACTCAACTTTCACTACAATTTAACTAATTTAACTTTGACTACAAGATATGTTTAACTCAAATTTTACTATGTTTTCTTTCATAGCAGAAGTCTTTTCGAAAATGAGCAATTCTTCAATGAGCTAAGCCTAAAAATGAAGATGGAGAAGAGCTTTCCTTGCATAGAAGTCCTCTACTGCTGTTCAGTCATCTTTGGGATGGTCTCAGGAAGGTATTATCCTCATGCCTATGAACAGATAATAGCTGGATCTGCATAAATTCAGGGACCACAGTGGTGGGACCAGCAAATAAGGAACAAACACACTTTAGCTATCTTCCCAAAATTCATCTTCATCTCTTAATATTTCTAATGTTTTCTGCATGAAGGACCCTTTTTAGGGGGAATGTATCTCACTTTTTTTGCCACTGCAATCATCCTGTGGCAAACGGGTTCAAATGTACTGCTTAGACCAGGTGTTGTGCTCACCTACCTCATGAACTTACAGTTGGAAGCTTTGAACACAAAGATTCCCTTGAACTTTGTACTTTGTCCCACCTCAGGCTTGTTCTTTGGCTCTAATATCAGTGATAAATAATAACCATCTATTTTTGCATACAATAGAAGTTTGATGCCCTCTACTAAGGAAGTGGTTAAAGCTGCTTTTCCACCTACTCTGGAAAGATTCCTAGTAATGAACACTTCTCCATGTATGAATGTCTTAATTTTCTTTTTTTTTTGGCCTGTTCCCAGATTCTTTAAAAACCCCTTTTTTTAAACCATGATGTCTCTTTCTTTTTGTGTAGCTCTGTCACGCCTGTCTTTATTTTCCACACGAACCTCTAAACTGTATGAACATTACATGAGTAATGATTGACCACCTAGGCCAACACAGCAATTTATAAATTCAGTAACTTAGTTTAATTTTGTCCTGAATAATTGTGAATGTAATGGCATCATGTTGCATAGTACTAAGTATTGAACTGGGTCCCTCCAAAGAGAAATACATGTTTTGGCTGCAACTAGAAATCCAAACTCAGGAATGAGAGATTTTGATGGTTCTACAGTTGCTTCTGTTGACCAAATGACCAAGACTCAAAGAACCTCAAGTTGATCTTTTTTTAAAGAGCGTGACCTGATCTTATTCAGAGCACTCAATACTTTTTCTGGCCGAGGAATTTAGTCCCCTGATGGACTAATTCAATTGAATTTCGTTTGGATTGCACCTCAGAAAGTGTGCAGTGCAGTGGGGAAAAAAAGGGTTCTGAATCAGCTTCATAAACTGATTGGAGAAAAACATTTTGACTTTCTCATTTCTGAAATGTTGAATATTTTTCAAACTAAATGGGGGAAAAGAAATCAATCAGTCAATGTCTTCTGACCAGACAGATTAAAACCAAAAAAATCCAAATAATTGACGTGTACAATTTTGATCATAGAGAAACATTTTGTTTCACAAAGTGAGGATATTTGATTTTGATAACGTCAAAACATAATATATTAATATTTGGCTTGCTAAAATACGAAGCGTATCTACAAATACATCATATTAACTTGAATACATGCTAAAATGAGGTTATTAAAATATTAGTGAAATGAAGTTGTTTAATGCTTTCCTGTTAAAAAAAAGGACGGGAAAACCAAACCCTCTTAAGGTTCCTTATTAAAAATTCCAACAAAACACTTGACTCTTAATAAAATGACATCCACTGATGACAAGATATCTTCATCAACGCTTTCTGATCCAGCTTGATTTCTTTCTGCAGCTCCTTTTAAGGAAAAGACAATTTCTTTTAACTACTTGCTGTAGTTTCATTAACACTTGAGTTGTTACAACTTCTACCTCAGGCTCCTCAGTCAGAACATGTTTCAGGCCCAGCTACTTTGCTGTAAAGAAAAAACCCTGAGCTTGACTGATATAAAAAGTGATATCTCATTCCCAAGGGGAAACTTTTTCACCTTGGTCAGCTGAGCAGGCTTAGAAACAGGAGAATATTTCCTCCAGATAAGGCTCATTTGCACTGTTAGAAGTACATAGATCTATAGGCCAAGGGAATCAGACCTGCTGATTTCATGGTGACACTGGCCAGGCAGAGACCACACCAGCTGTTTTATTCATTTATGTTTTTTCTGCAGGCCCACAGTTACTCATGTTCAAGGTCATGGTAAGGATTCTCCTTAGTGGTGTGTCTGTCTGGGCTCCCAAGGTCCTTCCTACATCTCACTGTGGTTGTTTCTTCATACACCACGACTAGAGACATCAGGTTTCTCCTTCAGGTGGAGGTGAGGGTGGTGAGGCTGGTGTTGCAGGGAAATACAAGCCATCATCTCACATGGGCTGATGACTGTGAATTAACTTTGTTGATGGAAAGTGCTATTAAAGCAGAACAGAGCCATGTATGAAACCATGATACATTTCTAGCTTGTGGTCATGCATCTTGCTGCTTTGCTCCCTCTTGCTAAAGGCACATCTTCTCCAAATGGTGGAGAATTATGAGTTATCAGACCATGCAGCCCATCTCCCTGCCAAGGTGGTGATGTTTCCCCACAATCTCTTTATTGTCTGCTCAAGTTGTAATCTCTCTCTAAGCAATAGGGCCTCCAGAATTTCCTATGAGGGACAATTCTGTAGTTGTCCAAACCAAAATGAACACTGGAGACATAGTGTGTGGGTCCAAGAGGAGAATTAGGATATTGCCCTTTGGTTTAGCCCACAAGTAAATCTTCTTGGATGTCAGGCTCCTTCCTTGCTCTTTCATACACATAGGAGAGCCAGAACTGCATGAACCAATATTTGTGTAGTTCTGTCCCTTTGGCAAAGCACAATGTCCTGGCCCAGTTTAAGGACAGCTTTCAGTCTAGTTGTCTTTGTTTCTCCATTTTGATGTCCGTCCTTACAAATTGTTCTTCCTTTTTTTTTTCCATTTTCTTCCCACTCTTCTTGTCCCTTCCCCTTTTTCTTCATGCCACCAGCATTAAATAGCTCAAGGCTGTATTTAAAGAACTGAGAAGCTGCAAAGAATCAAGTAGGATAATGGGAAGAAAGGCTCAATGGTTCCCTCGGGACTTATCATGGTTTCTCTCCAACTGTTTTACATGGAGTCGAAAGTTCAACCTCACATTTTCTGGAAAGGCAAAAAAAAAAAGCAGCAAAGAAAGAAAGAGGACAAGTCGTGATGTGGGAATCTTTGGACTGTGATGAAGATGGAAGGCGCCACTCGAGAAAGCGGAGCTCTTCCAATGAGAAACAGATGTCCTACATGTTCCTAAACACATTCAGTCCGTTTTCAATTACATCAGAATTAGAGCAATAATGAGAAACAAAACAGGGTTGTTGGTTGGGGTTTTTTTTCCTCTCTCTCTCCTCCGTCTTCTTTCCTTTTTGCCCCAGATGGATCGGTAGCGTATCTCCAGATGACATCTCAGATAGCTTCCTAAAACAATGCTAATCAGCTAATACTTCTAGCCTGACACTAATCTTTTCTTTCCTCGGTCTTATTTTCTTCAGACAACGGAACGTGGGACCAGTCCTACAGAGTTGTTCATTCAACTTGATGTGAAAGGCTTATTCTGCTCATTTTCTGCTTGTTAGAAGCTCATTGATAACGACACTTTTATGTTTTTTTGAGGTTTTGTTGTTTTTTCCAAACCAAGATTTGACCAAACATCTTTCTTTTCTTAGCTGTGGGATTCCTTATGAAGGCAAGAAAAAGAGAGAGATTTGTCTTGAAATACTGAACTTTAGAACAGAAAGTAGCCTGAACTACTGTTTTTCTTCTCTTTTTTCCCCAAAGCAATAAGGGATTTTGCTCAGTATTTTCTTGGTTGCTCAGAGGCAAATTCACAGCAAAAACGAACTAAAGAAAACCCAAACCACCCTATTTTCTGCCTAAACTCCCCCCCCCCCTCCCCCAGCTGTTTTGTCAAATCTGGCTTTTAAGCCTATTTCTCGCATGCAGGTTGCTTTATAGTAGACTAATCATTAGAATAGAGCAGGACACAGCAAGTGCTGCTCTGGTTTGAGTAAGGAACTGAGAGATAGAGGACTTTGGAAATCTGAAATCCATGAATATCACAAGCCTAAAGTTCATGTCATTTAAGGACACATGAATTAATACAAAGTGATCTGAAGAATCCTGTTCCTCTTAATGGAGACATCTTCCATTGGGCTGTCCTGCCAGGGCTTGGAGAGAACAGGTTTTTTGCTCCAGAGCCTCAAAAGTCTGATGGCTTGCACATTGCTTTCTAGGTGAGGCTGGGGAAACACAGAAGAAAACTTGTGCTCATATTAAGGGGAAGGAAGACTTGCTCATGCTTGGTGCAAGGATGTGCTTGTGTGTGCAAACAAAGAGCAGAGAAACACCAAGTGAAAAATAACTGACTCCTTAAGGACACATGTCCACATTCCTGGATTGTCTACAGCATCTAATGAATTTGTGTTGAAACATCTCCCCCAGTGAAGCACTATGAAAGCCTCCTTCCCGCCCCGTTTTCATTACACTTGTAGAGGCCGCACACATTCAAGAACTCAACTCTGCTTTCAAAGCTGGTTGTGGCTAATCTGCTTGTTCAATATTTGGTGGGAAATAAATGACAAACCCTGCGGCCACGTAGACTTTGTTATTCTGTAGGAAACCAGATGATAATACATTAATTAAAAATAAATAATCTGTTGCAAGAGTACAGAGCTTATGGGATGCGAATAGAGCTGGGGTTCTTGCTATAAGTGGGAAGGGACTGAGCATCGCTGCAGCCCTGTCCAGCCCCTATCTACTCAAGGTAGTTCTTTCCCAAACCCATCATAGATGAGCAATGCCTGGGCAAAACATCTTGCACGTGGAAGGAAATGCTGTGGATTGCAGACCAGGCATGCCAGAGCCCTCACCCTCTTCCCTGTTGTGCACAGAGGCCAAAACAGATGCAAAGGAGTTGTATCAAGTCCCCCAGGACAAGGGGGTAAGTCAGAGGGTCCCACACAAGGTTGAGAGCTCATGCTGCTCTCCTAGATCCTCCTTTGCACTTGGGGAATGTGCGTCCAGAGGGATGTGTGTATGGGGGACATTCAGAGGGTACAGAGATGGGAAGACAATGAGCTCCCAAAATGTGAAGCAGAGCCACTGAACTGATCTCCCCTCAATGGGGTGTTGCAAGGGAAGGACAGGGGCCATAGCCATGCACTTGAGACCTGGGAAGGGATAGGCTTTTCTGCAGAAAGCCCAGGGTAAATGATGCCTTCTCTGAGGAATGCCCCTGAAAGGGACGGCAGAGCAGGGCTCTGCTTTCCAGACCAAGCCAGGTCTTCCTCTTCCAGAGTGTTGGTGCCTTCCTTTCCACATCCCTGTATTTGGGCAAGGATCTCGCAAACTGCATCTAAACCTGCTACCTTCCACGTGCCATAACTTCTTTGCCCTGATCTGTGGCTGGATCCACTTCCCTTTCCTGTCATCCTCAGCTATGAACTGAGGACAATCATGTTCCAAAAACTCCCTCTCTCTGCCTTCCTCTCCCTATGAAGAGGGTCCTGTAGGAAAGAGCCCATTGTGTATTCCTGACATTCACAAGTCCAGCACTCATTTATCAGAAGCTTAGTCCCTTTTTTCTTTCCCTTCCCCTCCATACAAAGTTAATTTACAGGAACCCACAGTCTCTGCATGGATATTGTTTCTCTCTTTTTGTACCCTCCCTTATTTCCCTGGAGATTGTTCTATGAGAAAGAACAATAAAAGAAAATAAATGGATTCCTTGCTTTTTGCTTTTTTCCTTTTCTATTTTATCTTTTTTTTTTTTTTTTTTGGTAATACTCTGTGTATTTTAATTAAGAAAACAAAACAAGACAATAGAAATACCCCATCAGCTGCTGCGTTTTGATGGGATGTGCTGGATGGGATGTGCCTTGCGGAAAGATGCCCCCTTGCACAAAGAGGTGGGAGACACTTTGGGAGGCCACTCCATGCAATGCAGCATATGACCACTGAGTTCATCCCTTGCAGCACAGAATGACTAGCTCAGCCTTAGATCTATCCTGATTATATGAGCCCGAGGCTGCTGTGCTCTTGCTAAGGTGCTCAGAAGGGTTTATTACCTCTGGGTTGAGGCGGCTGGACATCCTCCAGCCTCCAGCTGGCCCTGATCCAGGCAGCTCCTGTGTCTCCCAACCGCAATTCCCAGCTTTTCCAGATCTGGGGTTAGCAGGGGCGGGATTAACACAGGCCCAGGCCGTACCCTGACCTGCATTATCGCTTCTGAACAGCTCCGCAACTGTGCTGATCCACGCTGTGGAAACCCTGGGAGCTGCTGCTCTGTGTGTACCTGCCAAAGCAGCGAAGCCTGAGGCTGCTCCGGGGCCATGGAGATGCTTTGCCTTGGCCCTGGTTCAACGGCTAAATGCCAGGACAAAGCCAGGAGTGGGCTGCCACCCCAAAGCAGTAGATTTGCTTCATCATGTTGCTTGAGGACTCATTGACTGTGTTCAGTCTCCTCTGTAGGAGAACCCACAAACCCCTTTTGCTGCCAGCCTGCTCCCATACTTATCTTAGCACCTTCTTCCAGAGACCTGAAACCCTCCTATGCACATGGAGGTGACTTAGGACAGACTTCTAATTTCAGGAGTGTATAGAAGCTTGGTCACTGGTGGCTTCGTTTGTAGGGCGCAGGACAGGGAGCCAAGAGATCCTCCCCGCGCTCCTGAGTTTCCACAAAACCTCAGGAACTTTCTGATCACCTGTCTCCATGCAATGGGAGTGCTGGGGCCATGGCTTCAATTGGTGGCTTTAGGCTTGACTGCAACCCAAAGAAAGGAAAGGTGAAATTTCATAGTTGGTTGAGGCTGCTCTAAGATGTAGCTGCTGAAAAGGGAGAGCTGTTCCCTCTGCCTACACCCGACCCTGCCATCTCATAGCAGCCTTCCAATAGCTGAAGGAGGCCTACAAAGATGCTGGAGAAGGACTTTTCATCAGGGACTGCAGCAATAAGACAAGGGTGATGGGTTCAGACTGAAAGAAAGGAAGTTCAGGTTAGACACAAAGAAGTTCTTTACTGTGAGGTTGGTGAGGTGCTGGCACAGGGTGCCCAAAGAAGTGGTAAATGCTCCATCCCTGGCAGTGTTCAAGGCCAGGTTGGACAGAGTCTTGGGCAACATGGTCTAGTGTGAGGTGTCCCTGCTTAGGCCTAGTATCTCCTCAAACATGGGAGTACAGGATCTACTCCAGTATCTATGGAATAGTGGAAGGCGTCCATGCTCATGGCAGGGGATTGAAACTGGATGAGCTTTAAGGTCCTTTCCAATCCAAACCATTCTGTGATTCTATGAGTAACTCACAGTTGCTTCACACCAGAGCATTTAAAATGCTCTCAGAAGCAATGTTTTGCTGCAGCTTTAATCAACCTCTTTTCAGCACACGATGAATGATGAGTAGTAAAAGGCACTGATCTATAGAAAAAGTATATATTTTAAGTGATTTTTAACACAAGATATGCTGTGGAAATTGTCTCTTTTTCATTAAAGTAGTTGTGAAGGGTATTTGCTTTGTTACTTGGTCATCTAAGAGATATGACATGAAAGTCTCTTAAGGAATAAAGAGGAGACTGTGGCTTTGAATTTACATTTTTAATTCTGCATTTCTTAATTGCTGAGCATTCCATTTCTCAGCTTTTCCATTTCATTAACCTTTATTATTTGCCTGCAATATAAACTCCTCTTGCAGATTGCCAAGGGAAATCATAATCAATTTGCCTATTCCTTGGCCTCTCCTGAAATCCACCATCATGAAGACAACTGATCTAAAACAAAGTCAGCTTTCATGAAAGCCACCTCTTTACATCTCCTTGACTGTGTTCCTGGATGGGCTTTTCAGTGTTTGCAAATGAACTTCAAGCCACATAAATTGGTGTTCAAAACCTTCTATTTCAGCACTTGTGGCCAGATGGAAGCAGTTCACAACCCGCTACCCCTCCCTGGTCTGCAGCAAGTTTTTAACAAGCCTTCCTGCTTCTGCTCTCCAAGCAAATGAGATTAAATCGATATTAAGACTTTTCACGTGACAGCCTTTAAAATGCAATAATTAAGAGCCCAGATTATTGTTGAAAACCTGGATTCTGTGTTGGCGCAGCTGGGCTACCTGCAAGCTGCCAGCAGTGCAATGGCAAGTTGGTATTTGCCTGATGCTGTGTCACTTAAAAGCTCTCTATTTTTTTGAGTTTGAGACGATCTGGAGGGCGAGTTTCTGAGATATTAATGTCTGGGCATGGCACATTTGGGAATTTGGCTATTTCCATAAAGAAGCTTTTCCAAAACAATCTATACGCACCCTGCGCCTCAATGGGTCTCACACCCTGGGGCTGCATCCTGCTATCTCAGCATACACACTACACACCAGGTCTGTTGGCTGCCTGGTTCTCAAGTTAATGCTTTTACATTGAAAAATACTAATGAACTGAAAGCAAAATTCTAGGTCAGCCCATGGACCATACTCCACCACAAATTATTTCTGTTTCAACTTGCAAGGCATTAAAACCATGGAATACAAAAGAAAAGCTTTATCTGTGTGGGAAAATCCTACAGTGAATGAGCCCCATCCTTTTGCTCCATTCATCCTCATTTTAGTTTTACAGGAAATTTCATTTTTTCTTTATTCTATTTTAGAAGGGAAAAGGTCTTAGGCTGTACTATAAGGTGAAAGACTTTGTTTTGTGCCTAATTCAGACCCCACAACACATGCACACCTATATATGGACACAAACCTAAAGCCTTTAAAAACCTTCCCACTCATATTTAAAGGATTCTAGCTCCCAAACAATGATAAAACTCAGACCAAGAAAAGTTCATAGGAAATACTATGACGCAGGTGTGAAATTTCCTGTTTTCCAAGGTGACAAATGCCAGCAAAAATGTCCTATGACTTTAAACCAATGAGCCAATTCCTTCCAAACAGACAAAAGAAACTTGGAGATACCTTAGAAATTCACAAAACAAGCCAAGTGTGAAGAATAGCTTGAGCTATTTTTAATTTTTATGTCTCCAAGAATTGTAATTGGGAAGAACTGGGGAAGTGTAATGGTTTTTTCCCCATTATTTCTTTCCTGTATTAGCTTCTTTCTTTAGCATTGGTACATGTTTAGATGTATTAACATTTAACCACGTCTCTTCCAAAGCATATGCAGTTAGAGTAAGGGAAATTTAACACAAAGAGAATTAGCTAAGAAAAGTGATGGGAAAGTGAAAAAGAGCCAGATTTTAGTTCCAATTGGTTATTAAGACTACTTTGTGCAGTTAGCTGAACCTATACATAAGGTAAGACATCAAGAACTCCAAAACCAATTAAGAACACCTCATCAAAGCATTTCATGCAATGCTTTCTGGATTTTAAGCTCGCTGGGAAAAGCAATGATTTGGTGATGAAATTCTTGTACAAAGAAGGTAGATTTTCAATCTTAGTCATGGCGATCAATCTCCCCCACCTTAGAGGATTACTCAGCTGTCTTAGTGCAATTTGCCTTTAGTGAACCCAAGTACAGCGTCCAGTAACAAAGACAGGAACTTTATTGCCCCTGGGGGAAAACAGAAGATGATCCCCTGTGCTGCATAACTAACTGTCAGGATTAAACTCCAGTCAAGTTGTAACTGAATTTGATTCTGAGGCCAAACCCATTTCTCAATGTGCTCTAGCATCCATTGGAGCCCATGGAGTGTTTTCATACTGCCTTTGTAAAGCATACACAAAACCCCGCAGCATCTCTTCATGCAATATCCCCTCTTAGGTGTTACCTGGTAGAATATGTCCTCTTAGGTCTGTGGCCTCTTGCTACATACAGGGTAAAAGGAGTTGTGGGTTATGGACAAAGGTTTGCAATGGAGCTAAAATCTCACCTTCGGCTCTGCTCTTGTGAGACCCCCCCTGCAGTCCTGATTCAGCTCTGGGGCAACAGCACAAGAGGGATGTGGAGCTCAGAGGAGTCCAGAGGAGGCCATGGAGATGCTGCAAGGGCTACAGCCAGCTGAGAGAGCTGGGCTGGGGCAGCCTGGAGGAGAGAAGGCTCCTGAAGGGGAGACCTTAGAGCAGCTCCAGTGCCT
>WYDI02004766.1:0-17664 GCA_009867235.2 Psittacus erithacus
AAAGCCATTCCCCTTGTCCTGTCCCTACAGGCCCTTGTCCAAAGCCCCTCTCCAGGTTTCCTGTAGCCCCTTTAGGCCCTGGAGCTGCTGTAAGGTCTCCCCTTAAGGAGCCTTCTTTTGTCCAGGCTGAACAAATGTGTTTGCAGAAACCTACAATCAAGCTGCGGAGCCAGCCTGTTACTTTCTTAGGTGCTTGTTAGGGATGAGGAAAGGCTGTCTTTACAGCAGGAACATGGGGCTGCCCATCCTGTCTCAGTGTTTGCCAACCTGTATGATTTGGCTTGGAGGGAGGACCCCTGCAGAAAGGCTGAGCATCAGCATAGAAGTTGTGGCACCAGGTACATTGCAGTCCATGTACTTTCTATGTGGGCTAAAGAAACTTTTCCTAGGCATGGCTCTCTGTATAATGAAACATAAAAGGGCACATGCTCTAAGGCTTAGGACAGTTATTTATGTCCATATATCTCCCTTTCCTCTGCTCCATCACATGGCTTAATGATCTCAGGCAGTGTACATTTTCACTCCTTAACCCTACAAAGGCATCGCCTGTTAGGGTGCTGATGCCATTAGCCAAAGCTCTGCCAGGAACTGTGCTAGCAACTGCTTCTCTTGCTGTGGTCCATGTGCTTTTACAGGTTAACCTCAGAGGCTGATGCTTTTGTAGGGAGCTGAAGAGACTACCAGAAGCACAGTCTCTTGCTCACATGGAGGACCATGTCAACAGTGGGCTAATACGTAGCTGTAGCCAGACCATAGGAGACAGAAACCCATATGTGCTCTCCAGCTCACTCACTCCAACTTATCCACTCCAGTCAATCTTAAAGAGGAGAATACAGTATTTCACTTGGAGCTGCTGTATTTCTCTTTCCCAACAGCTATCTTTCCCCTCCACCACTCACCTACCCTGATGAAATTCAAGGAATGACTGAGGAAAACTCTACCCCAGCTGTGCCAGGCTTTCTGTGGGACTAAACCATCATTTCTCCCTGTCACAACCTGCCTGCAGGGCTCATTGCCCACTTTCTGCCTGCTCATTAGAAAGCACAGCAGTAACACCACTGTGGTCACTGCCTCAGAGCCTGTCACCTCCTTGCATTAGTTCTGCCTGCTAATTGCCAGGAGCTGAATAGAGGCACTGCTCCTTGTCCCTGCCAGAGTTTGCCCAGGCAGAAGGGCTGCAGTCGACCTTCATTTATATTCCAGGAGCACCACTCACTTAGCACTATCTCCTGTTATCAATAAACCAATGCAAACAGAGATAAGCCAGATAAAGCAAAAGTAGGTCACTTGCGCAGCACAATGACATCCAGCTCCATTATTCCTTACACAGCCCTAAAAGTTAACTCTCCCATCACGGCATTTCTTTTCTCTTCCTCCTTTTTGCTTAAAGTTGCTAAGGAGAAATGTGATTAGGTAGATATGAAACCCTCCTTACCGCTCTATCATGCATTAGAGTAAGGGCATCTGGAGATTGCTCTGCAGTGGATGGAGGCATTGGTATCATTCACAGATTCTCTAAACTCTGCATTGCTTTTCTACCAGTTAAAGTCCTGGAATGATGCTTCATGCTGATGGTTAGGGAAAGCTGGTTTTGCTCCTCTCAAAGACCCATATTCTTTATGTGTAGGTCCTATATTCACTGCTGTGTCTCCAGAAAGAATGTCACCACTGCAAATTCCTCCCTTAGCATTGGCTCCTCTTCAAGCCTTGATGTTGACTACAAGCCACAAACTGCCTTGGGTAGTGAGGTAAGATCTCATTCCCAGTTGTCTTTTATAGCATTAACCTCTTCACTGAGAGCCCTAAGAGCTGGTTAGTGTCCCATAAAATGTCACTTTTGTATGGTGAGATGGCAGTGGTTTCCTCTTGATGTCACCTGAACCCAAATTTGGGCTGGTAGCACATGGGTGACTAGACACAACCACCTGAGCCACCCAGGCACCTAGGTTATTCTGTGGTTTTATTATCAGAAAATCTCAGTGCTATTTATTGGTCGGTATATAGATTTCAAATGCTGTTATGAAAGCATAAGAACCTCTGGAGATACTTCTAAGACCTTCTGGCACTGCAAAGGCACATAAGCATTAGCTCAGTCTTGGATGATCTCCAAAGAATAAGACAAATAGGGATGATTCAGTGCTCTTTTTTTGAGATTTCTGTAAATGCTGTCTTCATCAGCATAAATGCTTGTGGGAAATACATGTTAAAACTTCTTATTCAAGTTCCTACACAAAGAGGTCCTAACAGTGACCCACATCCATCCACGGAATGAGAAATGACACCATAGAAGTTATGTGTTTGTATGTCACCAGCTTAAACAGGAAATAATCTCTTCTTTGTGATACCTCCACGGAGGGAAATAAATTAAGTTCAAAATAGAATGGTAAAATAAATAAACCTCAGAAAGCAACAGTCTCCTGCCAAATAGTCCATAAGTAGGAAATATGGCAGCATCCAGTAGATAGAGTTCTGGAGTGAACAATTGCCCTGGTTTCAGCTGGGATAGAGTTAATTTTCTCCCTAGTAGCTGGTGCAGGGCTGTGCTTTGGATTTAGAGTGAGAACAATGCTGATTGATAACACATGATGTTTTAGTTGTTGCTCAATACCACTTACTCTGATCAAGGACTTTCCAGTCTCATGCCCTGCCAGTGAGGAGGGGCACAAGAAGCTGGGAGGGAGCAGAGACAGGACATGAGACTAAAGGCTTGTATTGAGGCCTCATTCTGCAGCACTGTCAGAGCACATAGGGCTGCTTGTGCTTCACGTGGGCTGTAGGAGCTGTGTGAAAAGCAGAGAGAGATGCTAAGGTGTGGGGAGATGGCCTGGGGACAGCTAGCACCATTCATTCCCTGTTGTTGCCTGCCCCTTGCAGCATCCTCTGCTTCAAGTCCCCGTCCCCAAGGAGCAGTGACAGCAAGGGAAGGCTGTGAAGGAAAGGGGCTGAAGGGGACAAGTGACCCTCGTGTCTCTCAGCCTCCATCTTCTTCTGCTGCTGCCTTGTGACTGCAGAACAGGGTTGATCTCATTGTGGATGAACTTTCTGTGCTTTCCTGTTATCCCCTTAGAGGCAACCTTATTTCTGTATCATTATCTTCCAGTTGCATTTGGCTCTCCCAACAGCCCATCCATGAGAATTTGTGGAAATCAAGACACCTTTCATCTTGTGTATAAGATCTCTCCCAACCAGATGGGCTCCTGGGCCAGCAGAACTGCTATGTGAGTGTGTCTGTAGCCAAAGGCATAAGAGAAAGAGGATGCATCTGGTTTCGCATCCGGTTCCCTCTGTTTCTTTGGCTTCATGGTAACTGCCAGCATAGGAATTAATTGGATGACATTCTGTTTGTTGAAGCACCAGACCTGTTTACCAGCAGAGGTCAAGTGATTTGTGTGGGGAGCTGAGACAAGAATCCTTGATGTTGCATGCCAAATCCTACCCATCCACTCAAATCACTGCCACCGGTCCTTCATCCAAGCCTGCTGCTCCTACCATGTTTGCCGTTATAAAACACTCCAGGAGGCAGCAGGGAGCCTTGTCCTGGCACATCCCAGATTTGGTACTGTGTCAGCCCTGCATCTTGTTCATCTGCTGCTGTTGCCTCCAATACTGTTTGGAAATGAAGCTTTGCCTGCAGCACGTAGCATGACACGTGCCCAGTCTGGCAATAAAACCTCTGCCGGAAGCTCTCCCATTTTTCTTGTATGTTAATGTGACCCTAATGACCTCATTAGTTGTAATTTGTTTGGCCACCACATTCAGATGAGTATTCCAGTGATAACACGGAACCTGGGGAGAGTAAACAGTGATTAATTAATGCAGCTAAAGTAGCTGCCTACTGTGGCTGTGTGAGGAGGAGAAGGACGATGCTGGAAGGCAGGTTTTCATGCACCTGGATGTTGCTGGCCACAGCCACTGATTCAAAGCCTATGTCCTGCTGAGGCTCCGAGCTGGTAAACAGCATCTGCAGCCTGACCAGGAGGGGGGTCAAAGAAAGCTTCCAGAAATCTCTGACACAAGGGCAATACCTCAACTGGCGCAGAAATGTAGGGATCAATCCAAGGGGTGCTGATAGAGGTGGAATTCTACACTGCCCAATTTCACTGGGGTCCAGGCAAGTCAGCTTTACTGGCCCTGAGGGCAACAGCCTACATAAGCTGGTGCTAGATGGCATTCTGCATAGAATACCTAGAATAGTTTGGATTGGAAAGGACCTTAAGGTCATCCAGTTCCAATCCTCTGCCATGGGCAGGGACACTTCACAGTAGACCATGTCACCCAAGGCCCTGTCCAGCCTGACCTTGAACACTGCCAGGGATGGAGCATTCACAACTTCTCTGGGCACCGTATGCCAGTGCCTCACCACCCTCCCAGGGAAGAACTTCCTCATATCCAACCTGAACTTCCCCTGTTTCAGTTTGAACCCATCACCCCTTGTCCTATTACTACAGTCCCTGATGAAGAGCCCCTCTCCAGCATCCTTGTAGCCCACTTCAGACACTGGAAGCTGCTGTGAGGTGTCGTGGTTTAAGCCCTGCCACACAGCCCACTCACTCACCCCTCCCCTTCCTCCCTTGGCTCCCGAAGGGATGGGGAAGAGAGTCGAAAGAATACAACTCCTACAGGTTGAGATTAGAGCAGCCCAGTAACTAAGGTATAGCACAAATCACTGCTGCTACCATCAATAATAATAATGATGAAGGAAATAACAAGAGAAGAGAATAAAATCGCTCACCACCGACCGATACCCAGCCCCACCCCAGCAGAATCTCGCCCTTCCGGGTAACTGCCCGTTACCTCCTGGGCATGACGTGCTGTGGTATGGAATACCTCTTTGGCTAGTTTGGGTCAGGTGTCCTGTCTCTGCTTCCTCCCGGCTTCCCCTCCTTCCTGGCAGAGCATGAGGCTCAGAAAGTCCTTAGTCAGTCTGAACATTCTAAGCAGCAGCTAAAAACATCGGTGTTATCAGCGCTGTTCCCAGGCTGAAAGTCAAAAACACAGCACCGCACCAGCTACTAAGAAGAAGAAAAATGACTGCTACTGCTGAACCCAGGACATGAGGTCTCCATGCAGCTTCTCTTCTCCAGGCTGAACAGCCCTGACTTTCTCAGCCTGTCCTCATATGGGAGGTGTCCCAGCCCCTGATTAGCCATGCCAGCACAGAGGGAATTTACCTTCAGATGCAAATGTAGGTGTGGATGAAGAAGTCCCAAGAGAATGGCATAGTGGGCAATGCGTATTTTTAACACTAAGATAAATTCACAGTGGGAAAATAGTTTCAAATGCTTCGTTCTTTGCATACCTCTTCTCTGTTATGGTCCCCAGGGTACTTTGCTTGGAGTCCTCTGATAAAAGTGGGGAAAACAGAGCACAAAGCAGACGCACTGCAGGCCTGTCTGGGGTAAAGACAAGGGAAGCCTCTCAGAAGTACTGATGGTCTGTCCTGGATTGTGTTCTTGTGACAGAGAAAGTAAGCATCCTTCCCTCCTTCCTTCCCTTTGGGTAACAGCTTCCTCAGGAGTGGGTGAAATCATTGCAGCCCTCAGCTGGACAATGTGGTCCCTTCTTCCTGGTACAGAGTTTCCTGGTCCAGACCTTGCTTGTGAACACAATATTTCCTTTAACCTGAACCTTCTTCCTCCTTTCTGTCTATATATTCCCTGCCATTTCACATTTGTGTCCTCCCTTCTGCCTGAAAGAAGAGATGCAAAATAGAATAGGGGACTGATTTGGTATTTTATTGCACCTGAGAAAGATTCCGTCAGTTACCAGCATTGGTTTGCTTTTGTTAAGGGCTGTCTTGAAACTTCAGCCAAGTTCTGGGACAAAGGGATTCAAGCCCTTCTTCATCTTCTGCTGTGTAAATAATTTTTTGTCCAAATGTACAAGTGGCTCCTATAAGAACAGTGATGCTTAAAAACACCATGAGTGTATGTGAGACTCCTTAACCATTCTATCTGTTCCTGAAACACTGAGATTGCTGCAGGCCTTAACTGTTTCACAAAAGATGATCTCACCTTTGGCCCTATTCCTATGCTCTTATTCTCTGATTTCATCTGATGTTAAATGCTGCTTTGCTTCAGCAAGTGGAGAACAAACCTCTGTGATACACTTCAGTGAAATTCCTTTCCTCTCCAGGAAGCAACAGCCTGTAGTGCCGGCGCTCTTTGTGCATGTGTGTGCATTTCAACCATATTTCCTGCACTGTCTAATTTGTGGCCAGTTCCAAGAGCAATAATCAGTGTATATTTGACATAACTCATGCTCATGCATGTTCATGCACATGCTGTGCGCTGTTTGAGAAGGATCCTCACCATCTGGGCAGTATAAAAATACCGTCAAAGCTACCCATGTCTAATAGCCAAGTGTAGCTGCCTAGTGCCTAGTACCTTTACACTCCTTCTCCCACCTCCTTCTCCCACCTCTGAAGGGCAGGAATAAGGTTTGCATTTTCAGGAGACAACAGCATCCCTTGCTCTCATTAGGTCATATTTATCACCATTAGCTGTCTGAAAGACAGTGTGGGCCAAAGTACAGATCATCTGAAGCAGGCCTGAGAGGGTTCATTAGAGCCAAGGATCCTGGGGAGATGAGCACCTGAAAGGACATTGAGGTTGAATTCATCTGAGCTGGTTGTCTAGACTCCTGCTTTAGCTGGAGAAAAACAGGTGCTTCCAGAGCGTGATTAATCTCATTCTAAAGCAGACATCTCAAATAGGTCAAATGACTCATGTCCTGGCAGTGCTTATTTCTGTCTGCACACTATAAAGGGAGCCGAAGGTGACTAGCTTAGCCGCAGACCATCAACGTGGTAGACATTTAACATTAGGTAAGATGAATCCCATCCTGTGAGACAAATCAAAGCAATGGACTTTGCAGGCTACATGAAAGAGGTTAAAAGTGGCTGGTCAAAGCCACTGAAAAGAGTTGTTGAGGGAGGTGAATTTAAAGAGCTGCGGTGCCAGGCCAAAGAGCAAAATCTTCTTGTGTAGATGTTATCTGGTAATTATTGTCCCAGGAATTGTATTTTCAGCAAAGAAAGAAGGAAATGGGTGAAGCAGAGTCAGACATGCTAGAGGTGTGCAGAGGACTCTGGAAGTCAGTCACTTTCCATCTCCACCATGACCATCAAAGGTGTATGAGGGTAGGGACTGAATTGCAGATGGCCCTTTGAGGAGACGCAGATTGACCAAGGGTAGTAGACTGGTGAGGTGAGGGGTAAGCAGAATGAAACTACTCAAGGGTTTGATCCAGCCTTTTTCCCCATCTTCAGTGCTTCTGTTGTCCTTCAATACCAGCCTATGTACAACATCCGTCTATACCAGGATGCAAGAAAGGAGGGATGATGACCTGACATTCTTGTCCTGTTTAATGGGTAGACTCACCACTTCTCTTAGGAGTGCAAATTCAGGCCTTGAGGTCTGGGACAGCAAAAAGTACTGCCCATGCTGGCTGTGTATGCAAGTGCACAGGACCGAGTGCATCTGGCAGCTTGGATGCATCTCCTTCGCTCAGTTTTGTTGGAGGAAAAGGGGCTCCCAAAAGGCTTTACAATGTCCGTCCTTTCCTTGTTCTTCTGAGAGTCTTCTCCACATAAAAAGCCTTCCTGCCTGCTGGAGGACTGACCTGTGTACAACCAAACCTGTTCATGTCTATGTCTCTGACACTACCATCCACTCCTCCTGGGCTGCTCTGCAGCAGGACCATGGCTCAGCTGTGCTTGGCATGCATGGAGGGAAGCAAGATGTTTTGGGCCAGGTTAGTTCCAACTGTGTACCACGACTGCTGCCAGGAAATCAGATCCAGCAGCTTATTTGACCATATGGGAACCTTCTGAGGTGTCTCTGGGGGACATCCTTAGACTCTTGGCTTCAGAGGATTGCAGTCCCCCCATCCTGTAACTCACAGTGAAGCTCTCAGGAGCTGAGGGGCAACACTTGTGTATATTTAAGACAGGAGTATTTGTAGGATTTAAGCCCAAAATGTGCACCATCAAAATTAGAGGTTTCACACACCTCTTTTTTGTTATTATTATTTATTATTATTATTCTTCATCTCAATTCCTTCCAGCTCCCATTCTGTTTTAGCATTTGATTCTCTCAGTGTGGGGAAAGGATATGGGGGAGACCTTCCGTGTTAGCCTATAGGGTTATCGTGTGGGATGGCTGTGGTCCAGGAGTACTCCTGCTTCTCTTAGCACTTGGCAAAGGAACAAATAAAAATATCCTCTCTGTTTAACACCTGAGCATCATTCCCTACAAAAGCCCAGCCCTGCTGTTGTCTGGGCACACATCCCTTTTAGAATAGAAGCTATTAGTTTCCCAGGAGCCTGTTTCTCACAGAAGGGGGCCCTTCCCTCTGAGCAGAATAGTTGGTTAGTTAAAGCCACCTATTTGATAAATCTAAATGCATTGTACTTGGATGGTAATTGCAACTCATACCGAGCAATCACCCTGTCAGCTGTCACAATAACAAACTGCTTAATAGATGTACATTAATGGGCCATCACCACAGCTCCAGGGAGAGAAACACTTTGGCTCAAAGGGAGATGTCATTCTTTGCTTGACAAGACCTAAGTGCTCACAGGGGCTGCTGGTCCTGATGTGGAAGTATACCCAGGACTTCCCTCAGGCCTTTGTCTGCTCTTTCCTGATGTCTAACCCAGGTTACAATTTTGTCTGACACGCTTATCACAAATCCTGCTCTGCTGCTTTTCCTCCAGCGTTTCCACCCCATCCCAACTCAGTCCTGTTGCTCTTTCTTATGGATTCGCTTTGAAGGTGATCACAAGTGCTAAGCACTACATGTGTACCAAAGAACACACTTTCTGGTCCCAGGCTGCCATGACTAGCTTGTGGTACAAGGAAGGAGATGTTCTTGTCCTTATTATGCAGGCAGGTCCAAGGCCAGACAAATCAGGCTTGTGATGACAGGGAATTGCTGGAATTGCAGCACTGCCTGAATCCTTCTGCTGTGAAGAAATAGAGGACAAAAAGACATCAATGGTCTGACTCAGACAGGAGGTTGTGGGTGTTGCTTGTATGGCAAAGCAGCAGCATGGAGCTAACTTCCCTGTCTACCCTCCCCAGTGCGAGGGATGCAGGGAGCTCCTCTTCCTCTGGGAAAGCTTGTCATGGATAAGGAGAGAACACAATACAGTTGTTCACCACCTGCTGACTGAGCCGTGTTTGGCAGCTCCTGGCCATCTCTCCCCAGTTTATACACTGGGCATGACTTGCTGTGGCATGGAATACCCCTTCGGCCAGTTTGGGTCGGGTGTCCTGTCTCTGCTTCCTCCCTGCTTCTTGTGCCCCTCCTCTCTGGCAGAGCATGAGACTGAAAAGTCCTTGATCAGGGTAAGTAAGTGTTAATGAGCAACAATTAAACCATAAGTGTGTATCAGCATTGTCCTAATACTAAAGCCAACACAAGCACTGCACCAGCTAATAGGGAGAAAATAAACTTTATCCATCCCAGCTGAAACCAGGGTATAAGGGATTTCTATTAAAGAAAAAGCATACAATGAGGGTCTTTAGTAGGACAAGGACCAAGGCCTTTGAGATGTGTGTTGACTACAGTATGCAAGAACCGTAATCCATATGCCAGGTGTTATGGGATTAGCTGCACTGGGAAGAGAACTGAACCACATTGAGGGAGTTGGGAAGGAAAGAGAAAGAAAAATAGAAGACAGGACTATTTGGCTCCTTTATACAGGATCTAGGATGTGCAGCTTTCAAGAAAACTGTCTGAATGCTGCTGTCCCACCAGAGCCTTCACTATGGCCACTGGCAGGAGTTGCAGGTCCCTTCAGCATCTCCTCTATTAAGACATGGTCCTGGGGTTTGAGTGCTTCTGACAGGTCTCCATGCCAGTAATGCACAGCAGCTGCCTGGTTCTGCCTGGCTGCACACTGGAGATGGATGGAGGAGGAGAGTGGAGATGTTCCCTTTCACAGCTGAAGGGACACGCTGGGTACCACATATGCTTCTGATAGCTCTTTCCCCTGACTCTCCCCCTGCTCTTCCTGTCCCCCCTCTTTCCATGGTGAAAAGCTTTGCAAGGTGCTACAGAAGATGACATTAGCTGGTCTTAAACAGCTTGTCACATCAACAGGGCATGGGAGAAAGGAGCCTGCACCTTCCAAGCAGCACTTGAAAAGCCCCATTTCAGGGGAACTGGTCTGCAAAGGTCAATAGGAAAACAAAATGGGAAGAGCTTATTGATACTGGGAAGTTAACTGAAGTATTTGGGCAAAGCAAATGAGGTCATTGTCTTGTTTCATTTGGAAATGGGGCCTAGGGAGGTGACTTTCTGCAGTGTCACGAGACAGCGCATTGCAAGTGTCACTGTGTGCTTTATTGGGTATCTTCACCCCTTCCTCCTTACCACGTCTGGGAGACAACTTCTCACACAGGAGTTTGTTTCCACTTTGTAGAAGTTCAGGCTTATCCCTACTTTTAGTATTAAAGACTTAATTCATACCTGGTTGCTGCCTAAACATTGCTCTGAGGAACTTATAATTTAGAGCTGTCACATGCAAGTGACACCTGCTCATTTGAACCCAGAAGCATGACACCCTACCAAAAAGCTGCCATCCACAAAGCTCGCCTTCTCTCTAAAGGATGCTGAAGGCTGAGGATGCCTGTGAGAGTGCCTCAGTTGAAGGCTGCCACTCAGGTTTTAGTGATGAACAGATGCTACCTTCACTCTGCAGCTGGGAGGAAGGGATGATGCAAGTAAAGTGACTTTACCAAGTTTCAGAGTGGAGTCAGGAATAGAAATGATGTCCCTTGGCCCTTTTTGGGATGAATCATCCTTGTAAATCCGCTTTCCTTGGCTGATCTGGTAAATATAGGGTGTGAGAAAGGGTGATTAAGTGACTTATCTGAAGTCACACGTGGCATTTATGGGATTTGGACACAATCCTAAACCGGCTCCACTGCTTTAACCACTCTGCTTCCCTTATGTAGCTGTGACCCTGAAAGCATGCAAACACCATCCCGTATTACAGCAGCAAAGAATAAATTCACAGTCAGCCTGGAAAATCAGCTCCCTAAGGAAATACAAGATTAATCCCATACAGGAGAAGATGCAATCTAAAGCAGGCTGTTAATTAATTGTTATTATCTTAACCAACCCAAGTATGGAGTCAGGGACACAAGTAAGGTTACAGTTTTTGACAGATGCAGATTGGTTTCTTAGAGCATCCACACCAGGCAGAGCAGCTAATCCCTTTCACAAAGGTGCAAATTGCTAATCTGATTTGCATGCTTCACTGGCTGCTTTTGTCCAGCTGATGGGCAACAAAAAGGAGGAGCTGGAAACCATTGTGCAGTAGGAAAACATAGTTGCCATCATGGAAACATGGTGGGATAATTCACACAACTGGGGTGCTGCGATGGATAGCTTTTTTTCCTTGGATGACATAGTCTAGTGTGAGGCACCCCTGCCCATGGCAGCGGGTTGGAACTGAATGATCTTAAGGCCCTTTCCAACCCAAACTATTCTATGATTCAGAAGGGATAGGCAAGGAAGGAGAGGCAATGGGGTATCCCTGTCTGTTCAGGAGTGTTTTGATTAGCTTAATGATGGTGATGATAGGGTCGAGTGTTTATGGATATGAATGAAGGGGAAGGCCAACAAGGCAGATATGGTAGGAGTCTGTTATAGACCAACTGACCAGGACGAAAATGCAGACAAAATATGCGATAAGCAAGCAGCTGGTAGAAATCTCACAATCACTAACCCTTGTTCTGATGGGGGATTTCCACTTATCAGATGTCTGCTGGAAACACAGTACAGCACAGAGGAAACAATCTATGAGTACGTGGAAGAGAACTTCCTGACACAGATAGTGAGTGACCCAGCCAGGGAAGGCACCTACTGGACTTGTTTTTGAACAGAAAAGTACTTATGGGTGACGTGATGGTTGACAGCTATCTTGGGCATAGGGACCATGAAATCATAAGAGTTTTCAATTCTCATATAAGTAAAGGGGGGCACCAGAAATGCTACCTTGGACTTGCAGAGGGCAGACTTCGATCTGTTTAGGAGCCTGGTTGACAGAGTCTCTTGGGCAGCAGTCCTGGAGGGCAAAGTTGTCCAGGAAGGGTGGATATTCTTCAGGAAGGAAATATTCAAGGTACAGGAGCAGGCTGTCCCCATGAGCTGAAACATGAGCAGTGGGGAAGAAGACAGGCCCAGTGGGCATGGGTTCATGGAAGACAAGTCCTGCTCAACTTACCTGGTCTCCTATGACAAGGTGACCCACTTAGCTGATGAGGGAAAGGCTGTGGAGGTTTAGATAAGATTCTAGGAAATATTTCTTCACCAGAAGGGTTGTCAGGCATCGGAACAGGCTGCTTAGGGAAGTTGTGGAGTCACCATCCCTGGAGGGATTTAAAAGATACATAGATGTGGTGCTTAAAGACATGGTTAAGTGGTGGACTCGGCAGTGCTGGGTTAAGAGTTAGGCTCAATGATCTTAAAGGTGTTTTCCAACCTAAATGATTCTGTGATTCTATGATTAGTTTTGAAGTTACTAGCCACTGATGAATAAGTAAGACGTTATGAGTGAGCTCCTTCCTGAAATTCATTTCTGACTGACTTTGGAAGGCATCTGCTTGGGGCTGGTGTCTGTCTTCTGAAACATCCCAAACCCAAAAGGGAGGAAGCAGGTAAGTGGGGCTGGGGAAATTAAACAAAGAACAGTTCTTAATTAAGGCCTAGGAGCACATGTGAAGACACTGATGGCTGGTAGCCGGCATCAGTATCTTGTAAGCTCATTGAACACCAGCCTCTGCATCTGTAATATCCGCAAAGAGGGTGGTTGAGTCCCTTGTCCAAGGAGAGCAAATCTGTTTAGCATTATATTCTGTTTCAAGCACATCACACTGATAACATTGGGACTGCAGGCCCAGTTTGGCCTGATAAACAATGCTGTGACTTAAAATGAGCCATACTTTTTTTACTTAGGGTCTTTCTTATTGCTGATGAAGTTGGTCTTTTATTTTGGTCACAGGCAGGTTATTGCATGTGAGCAATTATTGAATCTCAGGCTATCATCTGAAACTGATGAATTCATGGGGGAGGACAAGTTATGTGAGCAATTTTGGGCCTGCTATTTAGCATTCAGATGAAGACATCTGAATCTCTACACAGGGGTCATAGAATCATAGAATGGTTTGGGTTGGAAAGGACCTTAAGATCATCCAGTTCCAACCCCGTTGCCATGGGCAGGAATGCCTTACACTAGACCATGTCACCCAAGGCTCTGTCCAACTTGACCTTGAGCACTGCCAGGGATAGAGCATTTACCACTTCCTTTGGTAACCTGTTCCAGTGCCTCACCACCCTCACAGTAAAGAGCTTCCTCCTTATATCCAATCTAAACTTCCCCTGTTTCAGTTTGTACCTGTTATCCCTTTTCTTTCCTTGGGAGATGGTGTTGGAGCTCCGTAACAATTAACAGTACAATTAATGGTGGTATAATTAATACCATCACAGTTGGACTTCACTGACTGCATCAGTCAAATCTCCAGTGGGCCCTGGAAGTAGGCAGTGACACATCAAAATCTGGGTGAGTAAAGGTAAGCCTATCCTTTGGAAGCCAAAACTCAGTGAAGGGGAGACACCTTCGTATCTACAGCACCTTTCAAACTAGGTATAAATGTCTTAACCGATTTGCTCAAGGCTATGCTGGTGGTTGATTGCAAAGCTGAGAATTGACCAAAGTTAAAATCCCAAGCCATGGACTTTCCTTGCTTTCCTATGCAGATCCAAAGGTGATGTCTTTGTGTAATACAGCAATTAATCCTGTACGACGCCTGGCTATTGCAGCGAGTTTGATGGCTGCAGTTGGTGACACTTAGTTACCCAGAAGTGCTATCAGCTCTGTAACACAATTTGCAATAAGTCACTATTAATTAATGCTAAGTTATGAAGCACTTCCAGGGAAAGTGACACACCAAATCGACATCAGTGCAAGAAGAGTTCATTGCTGCTAATGTTACAATAATAAAAGATGGAGGAATTAATGATGAATTTCAATGTTAAGTATCACTTTTCCCATGCTTTATTGCATTGTCTCAGAAGGAAGAGGGAACTGGAAAGAGGCAGCATAATCGTAGCATGCAAAACCAGTATTCTTCAGCTTGTCCATGTAAACAGTGAGCCCCCTTTATACACACACACTCACACATCCTTGGATGTGCACACAACCTGCTGATCCCCAGCCGTGTAAGCACATCCTAAAGGGGTCCTTCACATTTAATACACTTCCAGGTAGACATCACACCTATCCACATGGAGGAGGTTTGACACTGGTATCCCTTCCTCCAACTTAAATAAGCCTTGTTTCAATGGCTTGAGTAGTCAGTGTTTACCCAAACGCTACTTGTGCCCATCCTTCCTCACTGCAGACAGACCTGTCTTTGACCCTCTTCTCTTCCCTCCTGCATTTTCCCCTCCAAAGTTTCTGACAGCTCTTCTGTGCCACATTCTGTATTGGCTGCTTACGAAGCAGCTGAATCAGTGGAAAACTGAGAGGGAAGGGGTGATTTTAGAGGTTTTATTATTTTCTTCAAATCTATTCTCAGTTGGGTTCACAAGACAGTACTATCTCCTCCTGCTATATCTCTGTTGATCAACATACACGCATGCTCAGTCCTCTCTTGATTCCTCTGTCTCCACACATATACGTGTAAAAGCAGATACACAAAGAGTGCTTCAAATGCCCATTCTTTTCTGTCTCCATATGTATGTTTCTTTATCTTGTTACCCAAATGTTCCTGGTGATGGCTGTGTGTGAACATATATGTACAACACATATATGAATACATACACACAAAGCAACACAACTGCCCTATAGTGCCATGCTTCCTTGTCTCAAGCATGACCAAGATGATTTCTAGCCCGTTTTTTATCATCAAGCCTTGATACAGTACAGAAATGGATATTGTATCTCCAAGTTCTTTTCCTGCATGACTTGATCGAGTTGATGACAGTTCAGTGGTGCAGTTTGGTTACTCCTGAGCATCTGTGCTGTTCCTCAAAGACAACACTTACAGAACACCAAACTTCAAATGAAACTTGTACTATTCCAGAGTAGCCACACAGGTTAGTTCTGAAGATACCAATACCAATGACCTCTCAGAAAAAAACCCTCTTACAATAACGCTTTACTAGAGTAAAGCTGATGTTGATCTCATGACAAGTTTGCTTCTTCCTATTGTTTTATGAAAGAAATTAAACCACCTGAAGTGTTAAGCATTGTCTAACAACTATTGCAAGATGCATATACATAAATGGGTACACTTAAAAACTCTGAAGGTTTCTTATGCCATCAAGAACTCCAAAGAAATTACCCCAAAATGATAAAGCCATATGTTTCATTTTAAGGAGAGAGGTTTTGGGGATCTCCCATTTTAAATTCCAACTAAACCAAGCTTACCTCTATCTCTGCTCCCCCAAAAACTGAAAACCTGCATGCAGTCATTGTGTAGAAACTCTTCCACAATGGGCTACAAAGCCAAGCCAGAGCAATTCCCTCAGTTAATCAATATACAAAGTGCTGCTGTGGTTCTGATCTTAGTCAAAGCAACACGCACTCCCCTCATCACAAAAGCCTATGAGATCAAACCCAGAAATTCAATAGAAACCCCACTCCACTCCTGCATAGCTGCACTTCTGAGATGAAGAGACATTGATACTGAAGTGCTTAATGCTTGCAACCCCACTGAGCAACAAATACACTTGTGTCCTGGGAGCAGGCCCTAAGGATAATAAGAAAAATCCAGCATGCAGGATGCTGGGAAAATCAGATCGGAAACAAGAAGCTGGGTTGTAATGGATCAGTGCTCAGATGCTTCACTTCTGTAGGCTTTATCTCAACAGTGAAAAACATAACCTCTTCCTTTGTCTTCACCCCAAGGACACACAGCCAGAAACTTGGAGATGAATGACTGTGAGGACCCATTTCTCAGGTGGAGAGCCTGAAAGAGGAAACTAGTTTCTTCTGTATTGTCCCAGATCTGACGAGATATGAAGAAAGCTCCTTTCTCAACTTATCTGAAAGAATAAAAGGGAACAAATAATCTTCAGATGAAACAAGCAAAAAAGAGCTTTTTTGTTACAAAGCTGTCAGTGGTAGAAATAGCTGAGTTCAAGTCTGGAAGTTCTGTCACTGAATTAAATGGGAATAGTGGGGTTGGATGGTCATCAAGATACTAGTAATTATATGACTTTGGACAAGCTTTTTAGCTTTCAAATGGATCACATTGTGTTGTCTCTTTACTTGATAGGTATTCTGGGCACTACAAAGCGTGGCCTTAACCCCCAGAATCCTTCTCCCGAACTCTCAGGGGTGCTGGCCTCTAACCTACTCACTTATATCCCAACACCCTCCCATTCCTGTAGGACACCTCCACAATCTGTAGGTGAACCACCATTCCTGTGTCCAGTGATAATCCTGAAGGTGCTGGACATTGCAGTGAGTGACTGTCAGCCTGGTAGTACTAAGGGGTACAGAAACGTGTCATTCAGACGCTATCAGACATGAGATAATCCAGCCATGGGACTAAGCTCTGTAGGAACCAGCCTTTACGACTTCTGCTCAGAGGAGTTCTTGTCAAACTGCTTTAAGAATGGAAGCTCAATGTATCAGGATAGTGATATATCATGGGAGATTTGGAAAAGTAGTTGGAAATGTGGTACAAAAAAGTCTTTTCCTTCTTTGGCTCTATTTTTCTTCCTTTTCCTTGGTATTTCATATCCCCTCATTTTTGTGTCAATAGTTTAGAAGCACAAATAAATCCCATCTCCTGTGTTTCAATGCCATATGGCTCTTTATATCTGTACTCAGCTATGTCCCTTCAGAGGATGGTCTGAAGTTCTGTTATCCATTCCAAGAAGCATGTTTGGTGTCTTTCTACTCCATCAACCTCCTTGTCAGCTATGCTTTGTCACTTATTGATATCCCAGCTGATGATAAGCCTAAATCTTTTGCTTTCTACTCACTCTGAGACCTTCTCACTCCACTCTCCTGTCATAGGAACACAATTAACTCCCTAGGTACACTTCTGACCTGCATACTGCAGCTCCTGCACCTATCCAGACACCTAGACCCACACTTGCACACTGTTAGAGTGGCAATGAGATGGAGATTAAAGCCACTAATTGCACACAAACAAGTGATTATGGGGACAACTGCAAATCACTCCCCACCCTTGCACTAATTCTTCATTCGCTGCATGAAGTAATGCCCTTTTGTTTCCCTGGATAGGTTTCTAATATGTTAGAGGGCATCCAATGAACATGGTGGCACCAGGGTGAGTTTGTTAATGAGATTAGCAGAGTTTTAATTTCGATGAAAAGCAGGCAAGGAAAGAAACAAGATCTGCTATTACTTTGCATTACAAAAGATGGATTTGGGAAGCAGAGAAGTCTGAAGGCAGCAGGCTGAAAGGTGGACTGGGACCTTATGTATGGAATATGTGCTCATGAGACCCCCTCTATTGTCTTGCTTTCAGCTTTGGGACTGCCAACATAAGAAGGATGTGGAGCTGTTGGAGCAAGTCCAGAGGAGGCCACAGAGATGCTGCATGGGCTGGAGCAGCTCTGCTCTGGAGCCAGGCTGAGAGAGCTGGGCTGGGGCAGCCTGGACAAGAG
>WYDI02004767.1:0-28214 GCA_009867235.2 Psittacus erithacus
TTTCCAGTGGAGAAGCTGTACTTTGTGCAATTTATGATATTTCCAGAGGAATGGGAGAATTTGGGGATTTCCATTTTATAAATTTGCTATTCAAGAAGGGGGGGGGGGGGTGGGGGTGTGGGTGTTGGTGTGGGTGTGGGTGTGTTTCTCTTCATCAGCCTTGGCAAGATCACCTAAGCTTAATAAGAATAAAATTAACAGTGAATTTACTCTCTCCTTCACCACACATTGCTATTAGCAGTTGAAGAATAGGGAGCAGATTCAAAACCCTTCTCATGCAAAATAACCTGTGGAAACAGGTATGTATTACAGCATCACATTTAGAAAAAAAAAGTTCCTTTCTGTTGCATCTTAACACTGCAGTTAGGCTATCAAAGTAAAAGCAAAATTGCTTGGAAAAGCTGGGCAATAGTTAATGTTTCTAAAATGAGAGAAACTGTAATTCAGGCAGGGAGAACTACAGCTTTGTATAAAGTGTGATTAGTATCTTACTAAATAATAATATAATAAAAAACTAATAACACATTTCTAGTTAGAAGTGCAAGAATCTCAACAGTAAGCACTTATATTCATTTTTTTTTGCTCAGAACTGTAGTGTTTCCACTCTGTTTTATGACTCAAAGTCTTGCAAGGTGCTGGTTTTGTACTGGTCTGCAGAAGAAGCCAGTATTTAACCTATCAGTTGCATGTCCCGAATAATCTTATGCCATATTTAATGCTGAATTTCTCTGAATGCATGCTGGATTAAAGCCATTCCTGCAGATACAACATCCTACATATGAAGTACCAATATCTGCTAAAAATGATCACACAACAAAAAAAGGAAATTTCAGTATTTATTTGAGAAATTCAAAGATTGATATAATCAGTGAATGTATTGTGTGTGTATTTTCAATTTTATCCAGAAAACAATGAAATTGTGGCTTTAGTTTGTCAAGGATCCACCATTTCAGACAATAATACCAATTTGCTGTATGCATAAGAGACTATAATACTGCCGAAAGTAATTTCTGATATATACAATTCAGTAAACAGCTACAGTAGTTAGAAGAGCCTGGTTTCAATTATTATCTTTGATTCAATTTAGCTTATATCCCTGCATTTCTTTGTTCAGTATCAATAAGTGAGAGAAATAACTACTGTTTCCTCTTCCAAAATACTCTAGGGAAAGTGGCTCAGAAAGTTCAAACTATGTATTGTGTTCTTACCATCTTCAAATCTAAGCCATACAGCGATGGAATACTGCACATAATTACGTACTATTTAGTGCAGTAATTCTACTGGGGATTGTTGAAAATTATACCCCAGTATGATTTCCTTGAAGATACTATACAGGCCCTTGATAAACAGCTGAGGAGAAAAATCAGGGGATTAACTGTAATTATACCAAAGTGGTTTGCTATTAAATTAATTGAATAAAAAGTAATTGGATTATGTATCATCTTCAGCCGCCTCTAGGCTCTAAACTTTAATTAAATTATCATACATCTAATTCAAAAATTGAGTAGTTGAACATTAGCTTTTTTGACACTATTAAAGTAGGAGAAACAAGATGCAAAATATTTGTGCTGAATGTAATGCTCAGTGTTAGCATAGTACAGTAACAACAAAATCTCTCTTGCCCAGTTCAATTATCTTGAACTTATTTTTCATTTACGTTCTACTTAAATATTACTCTTTGATTGAAAAATTAATAACTATCATTCATTTCTTCTTAAATAATTAGATAACATTCATTGTGCAAGACCTGATCACCTAATTTTGTCTGAAATTTTTTCAAATGGAAATATGTGTTATTTCCTAATAGATATTACATGAGTTATGTTGGATCAAGAAGAACAACAAAAAGCTGTTTTTGACTATTTTATTATACGATGAATGCATTATGTATAAAATACTAATTTATTATTTTAAAATGTACTATTACTAAAATGCCTATATTTTTTATTTGTTTTTCCCAAATAAAATAAAATAACATAAAATAAAATAACATAAAATGCTTTTTTAATGTTGAATGGACATGGAGGCTGGATGATATTCACTTCCTTTAAAATTGATCTCTTTAAATGCAATTTTTAAAAAAATATTGTTTGAGATAAGGTGACCATGAAGCAAAATTCCTGAAAGAAAAATACATTTTCCCCTCAATGCATTAAAAGAGCTTTAGAATGATAATAACAAAAAGTGAATGTATGATTAGTTCAAATTAAAGGATACGATAAATAATCCAATAAAAGGAAAACAAACAAACAGAAACTCAAAGAAAGCATTGGACCTGGGCATTCAGAGGAGCAAATATTTTGTTTACATACCTAGAAGCTGTCTCTGGGTGTATGGGCACTGAGGTTTGCAAACACAGCAGATGTTCTTTTGAGGTTCATTGTAACTTTGTGCCATGTTTTATGGCTATCCTTAACTGCTAAAGTGTGTATGCAGTAGGTTATTCCAAAAGATCGCAACTGCAAAAATAACTGGCTGCCTTTCATAAAGACTCAAGATTTTTTCATATTAATGGATGCTGTAAGCTCTGATGTATAATCAATAAAGGCAAGGGAAAAAGATAATGTCTATTTCACTGTCTAGCACAGTTAGAAGGGCCACTGAGGTACTGGTGGAAAACAACATGAAAGATAAAATACACTCAAATGATTGCTCAAAATTTAAATGTAACCTCTCTGTGTGTGAAAGTCTCCAATAAGATAATGAACAATCCTGGCTGAAGTGGTAAATAGAACTGATGGAAGGCAACAGCATTCAGGATTTCACAGAAGTAGACATAACTGGAAGTGGAGGCAATCAGGATTTGAGGATTTAAAAATTCTCATTGTCTCTGCCTTGTTCTGAGAGGAAAATGCTCCGTGAGGTGGACTCCAGGTGGTTTAACTAGAAGTGAGGCAGCCAGACCCAATGACTTTTAACAGGAGTCAGCTGCTACCTTAAAAGCAAACCTAGTATATACAGTGTGCTCAGGTTCACATTCCAAGCTTCTGTGGAGACATAGCTAGCATATAATCAATCTGTCGGCATTTTCATCACATCTGTTACGTGGTATTAAAAAACAAAAGAAAGGTCTCACTAGGTTATATAATGAATACAAATATTTAATTCACTTTGTCGTTACTTCACCTTACTTGATTTGTATTTAATCTTTTAGATCCTCTTTGGTAATTTCAGTACTATGACCCCAGCGTTCAGAACTAAGAAGTTCTCTAGGGAGGACATGGCAAAGGATCCTCCACAGAAGTTGTCCCAAATAAGTGTCACAGATCACATCAAGTTTTCTTAACCAAGATCCAGTATCCTAATAGGGTTAAACTGTCTAAACTGTCATCCTGCGTTATTCATACGCTCAAAACCACACAACAAATATTTTACTATCACTGTTAATCTACTTCTGTATCATCTCCATACCATGGCTTCAAGCCCATCCACATCCTTCATCACTGGCTATTGAAGTCTAAGCATTACTGAAAGATAATACTGCAAGTGTGGAAGTGGAGTTACTCAATAAACTAAAAGTTAAAAAAAGATTAATGAAAAATAGCTCTTCGAAAAGCTTGTGGAGATAACGAAGACTGATTAAAATCAACTGAAATCCAAAATAAGAAAAGGAGATGAGCACATGCAATCAGCTCAGAGAAACGGAGTAGTTAAGCACTAAATAAATTCAAGAGTCAATCAAATTTACTACACAGATAGAAAAAGACAAAATTTCTCATTGCATGATCAAATAAAGCTTTTTTTTAGGGGTAGATGGTGCAATATGTTAAAAAAAAAAAGTTAATTTGCTACTCCATTTAACTCTATTCTCTGGTCACATAGCTAGTGTAAGATCACCATAGGTCTGTTCTCTTGAGCCGGGTATGTCTACTACTTCTAATATAGGCAATAAGATTTCAAAGTTTACACTGTACTCAAAATGAGATTAAAATTGGAGTAGCATGATCATGCTTTTTGGTTTCTTAGCCTTGCATCTGAGTCCCAAACTATGCAAAGCCTATTTATCAATTGAGCAAGCCGGCCTGCTGATAGTGTGACAATAGACTGACACATTACAATGTGCATTACGTTTTCAGAAGCATATTTAAAATACAATATAAGACCAACTCAGTATTTCTCAGAGACCAGAAGTTAGATTTAACTGTAACTTTGAAGATCAGTTCTGAGATGAACCAAAGATAAAAACAGCACACCTGGATAACATAAAACTCTTCAAGGTGTCAGACATAATTCATCAAAGTATTTTCCAAAAGTATATACAATTCCAAGATCATTTTTAGAGCCTCGTGGAAGTGCTTCGGTTTTAACTGAGTTCAACCCTTGAAAACCTTTTGATTTTGGCTGTGTCTTAGAGTATATTACACAAATCCTTAAATGTTATCTTGTTCTATTAAAATTATCATTAGCACTTGATGCAGGACATTGATGGCTAATCAACAGTGACTGGATCAAATTTCATTTTTAAAATATGTCTTCACTACCGTCTGCAATATTCTGTCTTTACATCTGGGAGGTTTAAACAAACAGAAAGACTACATATTTAGTGAGTATTAGACACCAGCTTCCCACATTCAGCACAAAAAAGACAAGAAATACAGTCTATGTTTCTAACAGGCATAAATACAGAGAGTTTTCAGATTTAAAGGACCAGTAACATGCTTCTTTGTATTTGGTATGTGGTTTGGTACATATTTTTATAGTACCTCATTTTATCATGATAAAATGACAAGGTGATGCAAAATATGGATAAAGTTCTTTTAAAATAAAGGTAAATAATTAATGCTGTCTGTCAGAAATATTATGCTGTGTTATTGTGACTTTTTCATCAGTGGTTATGAGAGAGTTATTCATTAGGAATTGCTACAAATTGAAGCAAAGAAAAAGTAATTATTTCAGATAGCTCAAAGACAGAAAAAAAGATGCCTGATGACCTGTATTCCAAAATTTCTGATGTCTGTGGATTTTCAGATAAAATCTGTAAACTTATATTATAATGGCAGTACCTGGTATAAAGTTTAAAACCAGTTGTAGGTTTTGTACTTTATCTTTTAAACATGGTAAAATTTCTTCCTACCTATTTCAGCTAAGCAATCATAAACTCAAATTTCTCAATTCGGATGGCTTTTTTTTTTTTTTTTTTTCAGAAAATGAACATGGCTGTACCGTTTGTATGATTATTGTTTTGCCTTTTTGCTTATTAAAATAGATTTTACTGAAAAATTTAAGAGATCCATTGTTCCACTTGAGATAACAACAAAAATATTTTCACAATAGTTATGTGAAATACTTCTGCATGAACAATATTACTCACTTATAGTATCACATGCTATACGTTGAAGTTCTATTTCCCTGTTATGTAGGAGACTGCAAATGTGGACAGTCACTTTATTCAATATAATACTTCAATTTTTTTTGGAAAAATCAGAGCTAGTAATCGGATTTTTTTTAAATCACAAAATTGAGAGAGAGTTGACAATTCCAATTTAAAATAATCACATTCCAAACACACTTAACAGTCCTAAAAGTTAAATAGAGACAGAAAATGATGCATCTGTTTCATCTGTTGCCCATACTTACAAAGAAACTTACTGAAGTCGGCATCTGCTAGAAAAGCCTATCAGCTATTTCATCACAGTACTCTTATCTTCTACCCTTAGATATCAGGCAACCATAATTGAAACAGTCAGCAATCAGAATTTAGAGATGTCTAAAACATTATGTAAACGGTAAATGGATAAGTTTATATTTAAAGTTTAATATTTTTCTTCTCCATTTCTTTCACTGCTGTCATCCTTTTCTCTGTACTGTCTTGTTTCTGTATTATGTAGTTATCTTTCTGTATATTTTTATGCTTAATGAAGAGCATAGGCCACATAAAAACATTCCCAGTTTTGACAAATAAAGATATCATTGTTTCCTCCCTCTTTTCCCTGCTCTTATTTATAAAATAAACAAACGAACCAATAAAAACCAAACCTTCATATACCTTCCATACTGAGAAAACAAACAAATCCATTCAACTCCATTAGCCTATAGTAGAAGCCATGCTAATCTTTAGTGTGAGAATAAAATTTTTAAGAAGCTTAATTTTGAAGTTCATTTTCCCAGAAATAACTTTGTCAATAAATAGCATTTTCTTTGTTAGAAATATCTAAATAAAGATTGGACAAATAATTGCACATACAGCTCCCTCTGTATTTTCGTTTCACAAATGAAATGAAAGTGCATTGGAGCAGTGGATACAAGATGATACAGCCCTTGTATACATCAGAGGAAACAAGCTTTTAAGGTGTTTCACGCAATGGCTTCAAGCAGTGTGGAAAGATTGCCTTGAGAATTCATCAGTGGTTAAGGAATGCATGCAAACAACAACATCCTGTAAAGGTATACCATACCAGGGTGTTCTCCAAGATTTCAGATTTCTCTGTGTATTTTAGTTAGTGCTCTAGTTAACAGCAGAAAGGTATAAAAAGTCTATATTCCACATAGTCCACAATAAATATGAACATAACAATCAGACTGAATTTCTCCTGTACAAGAAACCTAATAATGTGATGGCAGGTTCAATACATCAAAAGTTGTGTCTACATATGAGCACCAGTGGTCCATTTCTTTGAACTGCTTTTTGTTTAGAAGCCTAGAAGTGGTGTTGCTGAGAATAACAGTTGAACTTTTCTGCATGGCTCTGGCATTAAAATGTGGAACAACATCAGATATGAAAGACATCTGAAAAGTGATTATATCAGAAGTAAAATAAGTAATTTTTAATTCTTAACTATATATTCCTAATCTTTATGAACAAATAGAATCATTTGTATGCAATGTATTACTGTCGCTAATTTGTCAAATATTTTGACCAGTTAGAAAAACTGTCTTTCAGAACTGTGACCTTGCATGCCAAGTATGAGCTTATAGCAATTTTTACAGCTGAATTATAGCCCCTTGAAGACTAGCATTATAATGAAAGTGCTGACACAACCCTTACTATAGCAATGCTGCTGTAAGAAAATTTATAAGGGGCAATCAAGTCTCTGGGAGGTCTCAGGCACTGTCATCTCCTGATGCATTTCTTGGTAGTGCAATGGATCAAAAGAGTGACAATTTAGATTATTATATTATTGTAATAGCTTATCAAAGCAATGCTGGAAAGAGCACTCAAGTGCTTTAATTTTGAACATCTTTTTGTTGTTCCTTTGAGAAACACAACATTATGCAATTCTTCTTGAAAAGAAAATGTAAGAATTGAACTGACGAATAATAACCATTGCATACTACAATTATCATTACCTCTTATTCTTACCAAGATGTGGCATAGCCTAACATGTTACAAAAAGATCAAACCACAAGTATGTTCTTTAAAAAATAGCAATCAAAGATGTATATAGTACTGAATTTTGACATAGGAGGTAATAGGTACTACTGCAAAAAACAAGGAAATGTTAATCATATGGTGATAGCCTATCCTTTCAAATTCTTCATTCAATTCATTCCAGAGGAAAAAAAGAAAAAAAAAGAGTATATTACTGGCAGTGTGAAAAATATTAAATAGGAAGGCAAACATTATGTCTTCATTTTGAAGAATGCTTGTTAGGAGTTGCAGACTGATTGCCTAGAATTTACTTTGAATTAAAGAGCACCAAAGCAATAAATGCTGAAAATCTTCCAAATTGTTATTCAGAAAAAAAAAAAGGTAGAAAAATGTATGGGAGACATGTATAAAATGAACTTCTAGAGAGACACCAAAAGAGTTCTCACTATTTGGAAGCAAACTCTTAACACAAGTTAGGTTCTTGCTGGACACTCTTTAGTGAAAATTCATATATATATACACATATGCATTCTGTTGAAAGCCTATATTTATGAATTAGAAGACATATTTTATGTCACACATTTCATATGGTTTAAAACAAATATCTCTACTACCATAACTGGTATTGGAAAGCTGTTTGTTTTATATTAGTAAGAAAAAATTATTTTAAGCATAAGTAAAGCAGTAAATCTCAGACTAAAATATATGTTCAAATCCTTCAGTATCTGAAGAAATCCAGATTTTGCCAGTGTCATCCCACATAGATGGAGAACTGCCAATTTTACTGTTAAAAATATTGAAAGAAACAAAACATCAGTTAGAACGAAATGATAATCAGTCAAGATCAGAATTCATCTTATCACAGGAATATAGCAGTTTTATACTGTAAAATACAGCAGAGTCTATTTAAAGTCCTTTGACCTGACCGAAGGCAAGTGCAGATTAGCTGTTGATGTGCATCTTACCAAACATCTGACAGATGTACACTTCCTGTGATTCTCCTTTCTTCTGAACATATCTAACACTGATTAATGTTGAAGGTCTGATAAACCATCCACAGCTAAACACACTATGTCTTAACAACCTGCATATATACATACCATATAGCTGGACATTGCATCTTTTATCATCATGTATACAAATTTGTAATTTTATACTATAATGAATGTCCAAACATCAGTTATAAAAACTGCAAAATAGCTTCAAAGAATACATTAAGACCAATATTTGGTGTAGAAGGGACACTATTTACACAAAGTTCATGCTGTCCTAGTTGGTCAAATCTGAAGACACAACCCTATATGCATATCTCTCTCACAGATGCTCCAGCTGAATAATCTGAAGACATTTCTGAGCTTCATAGAATACCCTGAAAGGTCCACAAAGTTCAGCCTTATGTTATCCTTTTTTGGTTTTGTAACAGATCCCCACCAACTATAAGCAAGAAATGCTGCTGCATTTTCTGAAATGCTTTTTGTGTCACATATTTTGTTGTTTTACATAAGTATATGGCTTTTAATGTAGTGTGTTATCTAGTATTTTGGATGTGATGTGGCAGTGTCTGTCTCATGAAGCTGCCAAATATCAAGTAACTGTCACATAATTTTTCACTTAAATGAGCCTATTTTTATTTCTTGATGTACAAACCTTATCAAACTCCTAACTGTGAATTAAATCCTGAGGGAAAAACAAAACCAGAACTGCACAAAAGACATTGCATGTAAATAACGTGGTTATAAATTTTCCTTTGATAAATCAAGTTCTAGAAAAGTTGAAAGCAAATTATAAAAGTTAGCAAATTATAAACATTCAGCATGCCTGGAAGGTAAGAAGAAAATATGAATGACAATTGTAGGGAAATAATAAAGTAACAAGCAAAAAATTATTCTCCAATGTCAAAAGAAAAACAAGACCCAGTGTGTGAAGCAGCCCAGATGAATGTTACTGATGGCTAGAACAATGTGTTATGGTTTGTTGGGTTTTGCTATGCACTGAGAAGTGACAACAGTTTGATTTTTTTCCAGAAGAAACACTGGCATAGTTCTTAAATCTGTTGTTCATTATGGTATTTGAATATTTTTTAATACTTTCATATTCTAAGGAGTGAATATGTGAACAGCGCTAAGTGAGAAACAACAAAACTTCAGGAGTAAATTTCTTAGACTAATCCTATCTCCTAAAGAGAAACAATACCATAATTAGGTTTCTAGCTTGGGCTAAAACACTCCTGGGAGTGACTGATCTTGCATGATTTGCATGGTAGTTCATGGTCTTTTCTGTAAGACTGGAAACACGGATTACGTTCTCTTTCCAAAGAGGAGTTGAATGTGTGATGGTGAGAACAAAATCAAGAGTGCAGTCTGCCCTTTCCACAGGAAGAGGTGGTAGGGCCTTCATAGGCTGGAACACAGACTGTGTATGGAAGTAACTCAAGTCTTATCACCTGTTTCAGGGAAAGGTAATGCACAAAATGTTTTGAGGGTTTATTGTTTGGTTTTTAGAGTATTGCCTTCTGCCCTGTGTAAGGGATAAAGCACTTTGGACACAAGTCATGAGAACAGGATGTCATGTGGGACTCAGCAGTAACCTACATTATGTTACTATCCAAAAGGCTGCAGACCAGAAAGTCCTTGTCCTTTGGGACCTTAAGTCTCCAGAGTCAAATTTAGTACCTGTTTCCTGTTTTCTGGGTCAATGCTGGGAGTTTCCTGGGTCAATGGTGGGTGTTTCTTGGGTCAATGCTCTTAGTCTCCTCCAGTGCTTTGTACTGAAAAAGTCAACATGTTCAGATAGATTAAAACCATATGGCGTTACATCAATTTAACCAATCTTTCAGTTTATATGGCTTTAAAATATAGAATTAGGGAAGGTTTAGTATTATGCATTTGTGAAAATTGCATTATAAAGGCTGAGAGATTCACCTCATCCCTTCCAACTTCATGTGTAGATTTGTCTCATCTGTTACCTGACAAATAAGCCACCATTGATAATAAGTTTAGGTGAGCAGTTACCCATTTGAACCTACGCTGCTGATGACATCTGATAACCTAATAGTATTCAAGGAGAACTTGAACATCTACCTAACAGTGTGCAAGTAAAAAATCTTTTGTATCTTGGATAATGATTCCTGATCTATATCCCTTCACACAGAATCACAACTGCAATCTTATTTCCAAGTCTTTGTCATTAATGCACACTTGACTGGCTTTGCACTACTTTAAAAGACATGAGAAGTAGGCAGTAAGAGTAGCCTACTCAGCAGCACATTTAATTTCTAGTGTTCTGAATTGGGAAGTCACATGAAGTCATTTGACTCCTTTTTCTTCTCATTCAGCAATACTCTCTCACAACAAAACAGCAGTTTGGCAAAAAAAGTCCTTACATTTTAAGTTGGTTTGGTCTTTATTACATGTGCTTTAAAATCTCTTTCTAGTCTGTTCAGTAAACATTTAACAACCCTAAGATCTCATGTACCATGACTTGAGCAAGCAGAAAATAAAGGTCCTGTAAGAGTAACTCAAGATCTTTCTGCGTGCCAGTGATTATTTTTCTGTCTACTTTTTGGACAAATTGACCTGAGACATTAAAATTAGCACTTACTATTTTGCAGAGATGTACTAGAGGAAATCTGTATCAAACTGCTTGAAAGCAAGACTTAGCTTTTCCTGGTATAGTATTGCTGAACAATGGGGAATAGCTAAGTGTCAGTGTAGAGATTCCCGTGGTTTTTAATGAGTCTGTCATTCTCCATATCTACCCTGACAGTGTCTTAGGAGTCAGGTCTTCATTGTGGATGAGGCTGACTATTGCTTAGTTCATTAGTTGCTTCTTCATGACAGTTACAGTTAAAATAAAAAGGAGAGGAAAAAAACCAAACCAAAACAAAACCACCAAGAAAACATTGTAGGTTTATATGAAAAATATTGACCAATTACTCATAGTAGAGTAATTTGACAGAATTAAATACATACAGCTTCCATATAGAAAAGGAAACCTAGTAATTATTCCTAGTGAATGGATGCAGTCATGCATAAAATGTGAATGGAATGATTTTGATATAAACTGAAAGAGATTTTTCTGTGGAAGCTGTGTGTGGATAACTAGTCTGTAAAAATAAAATAACTGATGTGTGTTTATATAAATCAGTATTTTTTCTCTCTAACCACAGGAAAACTTTAATGATAACTTTATAATACAAAAACTATACATGCAAGATGTTTGATTCAACAGAGAACTAAGCAGCGCACTCTGAACAAAATGCACCACAGCATTAGCAGTAAGACAATAACAATGGACATGAACAAAATATTTAAGATATACAAAATAAACATAAGGATAGCTTTATATTTCTTTCACCAGACTTTCTAAGAAGCAGTTTGGCTACTTCTCCATCTTTCATTCTCCTTCTCCAAAGACTTCTGCTGACCCACTGAAATCAAACCCAAGGAAGACATTTAAGTGTCAAAAGATATTAAATTCTTACACTTTAATAGCACAGTGAATAAAATTAAGTTACCTTTTCTTAGCCTGCTGACTGGTGTATCCAGTAGCACAATTCTTTTGTTTGTAAGGAATTGTAAATTGTATCCTTTTAAAACAGCCTCCTGGGCAGGAATAAAAATGTACTCTTGTTTGTCTAACTGAAGGGCATGTAGTTCAAGGGGAGGAGGTCCATTCTGGAAGAGGGGAACTTCTCTTTCCCTGAAAACAATGAATGGTGAGAAGACCAGAAGTCTCCAGCATGAGATATATGAAGAGATTTTGAAAGCAGCAGAGAGCAGATATACTGTCTAACTTAATACTAGCAGAAAAGAGGATATTTTACAAAAATATAAGTGCGACAGCAAAATGGTTGAAACCATTTTCAAGATATTTTCAAGAACCTGGTAGGATACAGGAAGATATATTTCAAAGCCTGTCTACCTTATCGCAGCCTTTAAGTTATCCTTATTCAAACTAGTTTCTTGTACAGGTTGTGTTCAAATAAAACCTGTTGTAACCTGTAGCTCCCTTCAGCGTTCTCAACATGCTCTAAAAATAGCAGCCATGGCAGCAGCCTGATTTCGGGCCCATCACAGCTGGTCAGCTAGCATATGTAACTATGGATCAGCAGCATCTGATACAGAACCTCCTGCCATTTGCAAACCTGATAGCACGTAAGTGCAGGAGAGACCTGAAGGTACTAGGAGCAGGTAATTGGAGGTGTCTGGGAGATGTTAGGTATCTGGTCTTCCTCATGACTAAGTCATGCAGATTTTTGGCTGACAGGAAGTACAGCAGTATTTGCTTCCAAAATATATGGTTTGAGTGTGAACTAGGCCAGAAAGAATTAGGCCAGGTTGGACAGAGCCTTGGGTGACATGATCTAAAGTTAGGTATCCCTGCCCATGGCAGGGGGGTTAGAACTAGATGATCTTAAGGTCCTTTCCAACAATAACCATGTTATGATTCTATGAGTATAGTTATTACTCAGCCCTCTTGCATTAATCCAGATGACCAAGGACCCCCTTACATCCAATTTTTGAAAATATATCAAATCTTGTAACTAAGAACCTGCAACATCATGACTCTGGACTTAAATTCTTTACTTAGTGTGTTTTCTGGTGTGCTGAAAGAACAGTACAATGGTTTCTTCTTCCTTGTACAAAACCCCCAGTTTCCATTGAAATAAAAAAAAAAAAAAGAGTGGAAGACCATTTTTTTTTTACTTACACATTGCCATGGTCATTAGTTTTTATATAAACCAGAGATGCCTTCAGGTCACTCTCAACCATGAAACAATATGCATTTTTAAGTTTTTGCTGTACTTGCAATTGGATCAGCTGGAAACCCACAGGAAAAATCACTTGAGAGCTGTACAAACTGTTTGATGTATTTAATATTTCTGCATCTATTGTTGCAGAAGGATTTTTCACCTAATTCCTGGCAGAACAACTGGAAGAACATCTGTAAAAATGTTATATGCAACTTATCAGCTGGTCACACTCACAAAAAACAGGTAAGTGCTAAATAACTATGATAATTATCTTTCCTTTGAGAGCTGTGTTTATTTCTGCCTTGGGCCTATGAGAACTATCAGCACATAGGGAATAAAATACCTTCACAAAGTGTTAAGAAGAGAAATCATGTAGCCTGAAGTAGATATAGATATTAGCTCTTGCAGGGAAGGATGGTTAGTAGTACAGGCACAAGTTTGTGTGTACTTCACAAACAAATTTCATTTCAAGGAGACATGCATCAGAGAAATAATAGCCAGCACATCTCTGTAGGCTCTTCTCAGTGCCTTTGACAAGGTGGCAAGATTGATAACAATTCACCTCACCCTGAAGAAAATTCCTTGCCTGTAATTCCCTTTGAGGTGTCTCAGGGGACCTGCAGAGCTCTCATTTGAAGGTGTGTCCAGAGGCAGTTCTTTTGGATTAACTTTTCACTAGAAGATATAATGGCAATATTTGAGTATCTTTTGAATATTTTTTTTATTATTTTTTTTTTTAGATAGCAAAAAATACACATGATAATATTTGCAGCCATTTCTTTCAAGTTCTGAATATAACCTGATGATCATCTAACAGCACATTCTTCTGGAATCGAACTGAAAGCTTATCACATTTTTCTTGAGCAATATTCTTGTACTTAGGCAAGAATTGGACACTTTGAGTTATGCTTTGTCCCAGTCAACACAATGAATTTACAGGACTTTTAGAACTCAAATGCTGCCTCTAACTCCTCTTTAATTGTCAATCAATTTTTCCTACCAAGACATAGTATTTGACACAAGCTTTATTTCAGCAGAAGCCCCTTGTTCAGTCTCATGACCTGATATTGCCATTAGGTCTTTATCCTTTTTCTTTAGTTCCCCCTTTAACTCATGTCATTTGACCTACTGACACTAGCCTTGGTGTCAATGCCTGCAAATTCCAGGGCTTAAACCTCCCAATCAAGTTATAGCAGCAACTTTGGCTGATATGAAGTGACTGTTCATTTGTACACATTTTGTCTGCAGTAATGTAAGTTAATGTAATTAAGGAGTCATAGTATTAATGTTGTTTGGTCCACTTTCATTGCAACCTAAGTATAGACACTTTATTCCACATTGTTAGTGAACTAAAACTGTGCACATATTGCAAATATTCAACTGATATATGACAAATTGTCATGTATAGTAACGGAATGAAGACTTTATGCTTTATTAATTTATTTGAATTAAGCACCTAATAACATTAAACATCTCATTTGAATAGCAATCTATCTCTCCTCCAGTCTCTAGTTCTACCCCATAGGCAAACTTAATTTGGTCAGACTGATTTGTGTAGGAGTGGAGAAAGATTTTCAGTCCTCAAGAGCTCATTTTCATTTCCCTTGTGATGACCACAAATAATATTTATTAGGCCTTTGGATTGCCTGACGCAGATTTTTAAAAGATACCATAAAAATTAACATTGTGATTTTTAGTAACTTGAGAACAAAAATCCCTGGTTTATGAATAGCACCATTTTATGAATGATAATTCATGGCTGATTTCGCTTCTGACCTGTTATTTATGCCTACCCATTCTTTACAGCTTCCCAAAAGTAACAAACATAAAAGTATTTGTTAACATCCCATATCTCTCTGTCAAATACTGACTTATAGAAAAGAAAAACAGTCCTTTTTAACTCTTCCCACTTTCCTATTTTTATTAGCACTCCTGCTGTGTTATGCTAAGCAGGCTCTCTGCCGCATCTCTGACAAGGAATGCAGTGCTCCATTAAATCAGTAAATTTTACCTTAAATCTTTTAATGCTTGATTTCAAAGGGCTTTTTTGATCACAAATATCAGACATTAAAATATTAAAGGAAAGGACAAAGAAGGGAAAAGAAGCATTTTTGCAAGCTTTCAACATACACCTTACCTAGATATCTCAACTTAAAGAAAAGTATGGGCTTTCCATCTAATTGTGAACGCAACTGTAAATTGTAGGCAATAAGCCTATATGTGGTAAATAAAGTTCTTCTGAGAAAATTCAATCTTAAATTAAAAGCCCCAAAGTTTCAAATCTTAAAAGTGGAATTTCACATTTTTATTTACCAAATGCACTGAAATAACCAATCTTTATTTTTTAATCCATCCACTTTGTGAATTTCTAATGTCACTAGTTAGTTTCCAAAAATAACAAACACATTAAACATTATGAGACTAGAAAGATGCTTAAAATTTGTCTGTCAAAAATTTTCCATTTTCATTTTGTAATCAGACGAATTTACACGAAATACATTGTCTGAAAAATCAACTTTGCTATTATTTGAAATGGTCATTAGGTGTCATTATCATTGAGAATAAGGTCAGAATTAGACTTACATGTTTTGCAGTAGTTCTTGCTTAAGAAACAAATTTTCTTTTGCAATGGTATGTTCTAGGAATGATTCATGAATTTTGCAACTTTTCCCAAGTTCTGTCTGAGCAGATATTCCTGGGACTGGTTTCAAAAAAGATTCAAAATGGTTAACACTGTACAAGAGTAAAACAATGGCACAAATGGAAGAAGGATATTTTCATGCCACAACTACAATTAATATTTGATTTGTATAGACTGTGGATAGATCTGAATTAGAAAACATACTAAAAAAATTTAATCTCCCAGTGCTGAATATGAAATAATTCAATTTATTCCAGTGTCTGAAAGTACCTCAGCAATTTGTAGTTTTGTTTCCAAAGAATCAGTTTGTCTTAAGATCTCAACTTGGACCAAATCTGCATCTAGCAGGTTACCTACTGAATCCACTGAAACAAAGACTGGCCTCTCAATCTTACAAATATTAAATCCTTCCTTTTTTTTTTTGAGAGTATGTTCTCTCATTTAAGGTTAAAACAAACTTATTTTATGATCATTTTATCTGAAGGGCAAGAGGAAAGAGTTGCTATAGAGTCCTCATGGCTATACCAAAAACACCTGTGGAATGACTTAATGATGAAATCATCGGTACTCAATCAGGTCTTTATAATCAGATATTCCTAAAGACACAAACGATGGACATGTTGTTTACTCCCTGTCCATTTCTTCACATTTCTTTACATTACCTTTGGGAGGTGTTAGGAGGATGACTGAAGAAGTAGAATAGTTATTGCTGGTGACTGTATTTTAATGATTGTTGACAAAATTTCATTCCTACAAGAAAAACAAATATTTTATGCCAAAGAATTTTGCTCCTTACTGCTTTCTTGTAATTGTTCAGTATTTAGAGAAAAGTTTAGTGGGACATGATCCAAAAGATTTAATGTTAAAAGAGTAGCAAAAAAACAAATTTTACAGCACAAAGGAATATTCACAACGAATGATACTGCTAGATCTACATTATTTACTATAAAAGAGTCTTGTGAATCTGAAGAGGAAAGAATATAGAGAGTGTAAATACATAAATAAATAAATAAGGAGCAGTGGCCGAATCACTGGCTTTTTTAGCTTGCAGAATGCATATTTCACAGAGGATCTTATATAATCGACCAAAAGGAATCATTTTAGGAACTTCTGTTCTTGCCTTCTTGTGTTGTTCATCCTGTATTTTTAGAGGGCTTGTATCCCTTTGAGGTAGCATCAGAAAATACAATAAAACGATAAGCAGCATATTTCAAGACATGGTTGTCGCACTGTGGCAGAAAAGGTGAATCATTTTCAAGTGCCAGAGTAGTAGCTGACCATGTGTGTTAAATCTCAACGGAAATTACATTGTGAAGGATCTTGTGCTTATTCAGTCTTCAGAATGGCCCTACGTCGGCTCAAAAAGGTTATCGAAGCTGCAAAAGAATGTGATGCTCTTCAGATTTTAGATGAGCTGTACAGAAATGTCATGTCATACCACCTTTTGTAAATCCAAAAAAGCTTCTCACATCTTTGCCAACAGATTAACTAGTATTCTCTAGTGTGTATCATTAAAATAATTGCCTTACAACCATTACAGAAATTGGTCTAAAAAATTTGAAAAGAGAGTCATTGTACTGTATCCGAAGTTCCAATTAATGACGCACATCTGAAAAACAAGAAGTGTCCTATCATTGCATATGGCAGTGGAAGTTTTAAAAACAGTGTATGGGAATCATAAAATTCCTTAATTTTCTTAGTAAATATCTAGACATGAAAATGGCAAGTTATTATTTCAATAACTGGCAAACTTTTTGTGATAAAACCAAGAATTATTCAAGGTTTTGTCCATAAAATCTGTTCACATGAAATTATGTACATCTATGTCTTTCTACCTTTTCTATAGCCAAAGGCGTACAGCAGGTGTAATTCACTACTACATCATGACAGTTCGGGCTATTGCAACGTTTTGTAAATCAGTGTGTGATCCATGTGCAGCCAATGTCAAATCAGTCTCAAATCTGGTCTTATCAAGGCAATTCTTCTAAGGGATATATGTGATTATAATGACAATGGTCTTATATTTGTAGTTAGTATATCCCCTAAGCAGCTTGGAATATATGAGCTAAACTAGATCCTATAGTGCTTTTTAATGCAAAATTTGTGGATATTTGTGTATTTGTTTTGATACAAGCTGCACAGACACCTGAAGAAAGAAAAAAGTGAAATCAGCCAACCAGATGTTTTATGGACACAACAAGCACTTTTCTAGCATCAATTAAGAAGTCTGCATTGTTAAGTCGCTTTCAGAACCACATCATATTACTTGTACATGCTGTCCTGCACCATAAGCTGGAAACTCAAGAAACACAGAGAGCTGATTCAGATAAAAAATTGCAATTTCCTTTGATGAAACATAAAGCTTTACAATACTTAGCGAGTAGGTAGACACAAGGGCCAGTGTCCTGAAGCCACTCTCTGCTCCAGTTTATTTCTAGAAACTGATTTTGTTTTCAGCCCCAAGCTAATTAAGCCCATTGGACCACTGCTAAGACCTCAAATCATGATCTCAGTTTTTTCTTATAATGAAGGAACCTAATAAATTTTATTTTACCTGCTGAAAATAAAATGAAAAAACAAACAAACAAACAAACAAACAAACAAAACCAAACATCAACAACAAAAGGAAAAGGATATTTTTGAATAGGATAGTTTGGAATAGGATATTTCTCGGTAGCTGAACTTTGATCTTTGATATAGGAAATTTCTCTGTAAATTAAATTTGGAAGGTTGTTTCAGATAACTATCCTGGGAGCCTATAACCTCTCTGGGGAATGGGCAGGTTCCCTGGCCTCCCTCCCAGCTTTCCTTGCCTGCTGCTTCCATGCAAACTTATGTGATATGGTGTAGCTCTACTGTCCCTCTCTCCATCTGAATGTACAAATTAAAACAACTCTCAGCTAAGCCTCCCCAAACCACAGTAGATGAAGGATGACTGAGTAATCTCAAAACTGAAAAAAACATTCCTTGTAGATTTATTGACAGACAATGGATTTTTATTTTTCTTTATAATTCACATGATCTTGTAAGACATCTTCATATACCAGAGATATGACATTCAACCTGTAATAATTTTCAGTCTTTGTGAGTACAACAAATGGTTTATTTCTCAAATTATGACCAAAACAAAAATACGTTTGCAGCATTATTGCTTCTTCTTTAAATATAACAGTGTTTTAAAGCCATCCTTAATAAAATTATATAAAACATCAAGTGAGATGTTGTGTAAAGCAAAAACCGTAGCAGATCAGTTTCAGATTTTGGTAGTTTTCCCTGCATAAAGCCTTTCCTCTGTGGCTCTGTCTAGCCACTCAAGCCAAAAAAGAAGGGACGCAAAAATCCATTTTTCCTAGACTCTAGTTTTCCTTAGATCCACACAGACAGAAAAGAGTACGAATCCTTTTTTCCTTGACAAAGTAGAAGAGAAAGAAGTATGACTACAGACAGTTTCTGTCTTGATACTGCTAATAAACTGGGAGAAGACTGGACACAGAGATTATTCTCACTGCTGGATGTTCTGATCAGAGCAAGGCTGAGGCTCACTGAAAGACTGAAAATGGGCCCTGTGGATTTGGGGCAGATTGCCTGCAAGGTAATTTTTGGGACTTTGGGCACTTAGCTTTGAACAATGAACTTGACAAACCCAAACACGTCGGAATTCCTTAGCTCTAAGTTCACCAACAATCGTGAACTATTTTGTCACAAGGATCCAGAACTATTTTCCACAAATAAGGTAGTATATTCAGATGTGGGGTTTTTATGGTCCTTAAAATGTACCTAATGTATGACTTACACCATTTCTGAAATTTTTACAGGAGCATAAGTCAATAAATGGGAAAAATGGGTATTTAATTTCTCATATATTCCTATTTCCAACAAATTGTTATTTCTCTGTTTCTTCAGGAAATAATTTTTGCCACCATTTCAAAGTAGTGTTAGAAAGCCTTTTTTCCTTTCATCCAGTGGCTTTTTACAGGTTTGGTTGTTGTTGTTTTCCCCCTTTTTAAACCTATGTTGTAGAACAAATCATATATAAAGCTGGTGATTAATAATGAGACACTTCATAGTGAAGCCTCTGCAAAGAAGGAAATTGCACAACAGGCAGAGTTATCTGTCATCACATGACAAAATTCAAATTTAAGAAACTGCTTGTCAAATACAATCGACTGAACGAATGATAGATTAGATCTTAATAGCAGCAAAAGTAAGCTATAAAGTATTGCCTTCTCTTACAATACAAAAGCCTCTCCTTTTAAACACTCTATGATGAAACACAGTAAAATAAAATAAAAAATGGTAGTGAGAGAGCCAGCGATGCTGCTTACTTACCCAGAACGCGGTGAACTGTGTTCATGTTTTTAATGCTCAATTCCTGTCAAGGTCAATTTAATTTTGTTGTTGTTGTTATGAAAAAAGAACCTAGACAAAAAATACATCTAGCCATTTTCATGATTTCTGCGAAGTTGTTCATGTTTCAAAATCTCTCTTTAATTCTGTAGCCTGTAAGCAGCTTTAGCAATAACTACTTGATACATATTTCAGTTAGGCTATTTAAATGTTTCTGTGTTTCTTTGGAGTGGCATGAAATACATTATCTGCCAGTGGAAAATGTAGAAAATAATTCCATAAGTGAACTGTGAGTTTAGAGAAGAATTGGATTTCTATTGTTTAAGAAACTCACATATTGTCAGTTTATTTCCATTCTGATACGTAAGCAATGTTTTTCTTCATTTCTTCAGAAAATTATTAGGTCTCCTTAAACACAAGATATCAAATCATAGAGTCATAGAATGGGTTGGAATGGACCTTAAAGATCACCTAGTCCCAACCCTCCCCCCACCATTAGAAGGGATTTCCACTAGATCAGATTGTTCCACATCCAGCCTGGCCTTGAGCACTTCCAGGGATGGAGCAACCACAACTTCTTTGGGCAACCTGCTTCAGTGTCTCACCACCCTCGCAGTAAAGAATTTCTTCCTTATACCTAATCTAAATCTATTCTCTGTCAGATACAAGCCATTCCCTCTTGTCCTGGCTCTACCTGCCCCTGTAAAATTCCCTCTCCAGATTTCTTGTAGCCCCCGTTAGGTAATGGAAAGTTGCTACAAGTTTTCCACAGAACCTTCTCCTCTCCAAGCTGAAAAATGACAACTGTCTCAGCTTGTCTTCACAGGAGAGGTGCTCCAGCCCCCTGATCATCTTCATGGCCCTTCTCTGGACTCGCTAAGCTCCCTTTTGTGCAGGGGGCCCCAGAGCTGAACGCAGTGCTCCAGGTGGGATCTCAAAAAAGCATAGCACAGGAGAGGATGATCTCCCTTGACCTGCTGGTCATGCTCCTTTTGATGCAGCCCAGCATATGGTTGACTTCCTGGTCTGCAAGCTCACACTGAAGCCAGCTCATGTTCAGTTTCTCATCAACCAACACCAAGTCCTTCTCCCCAGGACTGCTTCCAGTCTATTCCCCACCCAGCCTGAATTTGTGTTTGGGATTGCCACAGCCCTGTAGGACCTTGCACTTGGCCTTGTTGAACTTCACGAGGTTTGCACAGGCCCACCTCTCAAGCGTGTCAAGGTCCCTCTGGATGGCATTCCTGCCCTCCAGCTTATCAACCGAACCACACAGGCTGGTGTCATCAGTAAACTTGCTGAGGGTGCACTCAGACACTGCCCATGTCACTGACAAGGATATTAAACAGTGCTGGTCCCAGTCTCTGAGGAGCACTGCTAGTCACTGGTCTCCATTTGGACATTGAGCTATTGGCAGCAAATCTTTGAGAGACAAAATATTTCATCTGAAACCTAAAAATAAAAAACTTGTATACAGTACTATTTATAACAAATAACGTAATAAATATATGTGTAAATATATGTCTATTATATTGTTGTGTTATGAAAAACTCTTGACTGGTCATTTAGTTCACTTCCCCACAGCACTTCTGATACGCACTTCAAAGAGCACTACTGAAATATCATGCAAGAATGAGGTCACAGAAGAGATCTCAATTCCTTCTTATTCCATTAATATTATGATTTTCTCATACAATTTTGGTTGTTTTAAATTATTTATATTATTTATAACATTATTATTTGATTTCACTAAAACATTAAGCTATAACTTTTTTATATGTTTACCACTAGCTGAAAGAAGAATCAAAATACTACAGTTTAGATGCTGAAAATTTGAGTTTTAGGGAAGATTTTGTAGTTCTTTTGCACTTCAGTGTACCTGTGCAATAACTTCTTGTTTTAGTAGTTAAGACTAGGAAAACATCTCTAGGCTCTGGCAAAGTGCTTGCCCCTTCAAAATGATCTTTTCAAAATGCAAGAAATTGCCTAATTTAGTTTTTCAGTATTGTAGAATATTGCTATTTTGTGGATAAGTATAAATAATGTATGAGCTCAAACTGTCAAAATCAGTGCAGTCTGAAGACTGGAGTGCCAGACTAGCACTCCTGGTAACCGTTCACAGTTTTGCTATGGATCTGCTGTGTGATGTTGAACAAGCCGCTTCCTTGTGTTCCTACTGCCTTCAGACACACACGCACACACACACACGCGCGCACACACACACACACACAAGAAGTATTAGTAACAGCTACTCCCCAACCCCAAACAGCATTCTGAAATCACTGCCTATCAGTTTCAAGATTAGTTCAAATTAAGAAGATTTGGGGATTGATTCTTTACCAAGACTTTACTGAATCTTATAAAAGTTGGCTAAAATCTGGAAAACTTTTTTACCTCTGCATTTGTCAGATCTGCCCTCCCAAGCACAGGTCTTCTGAGTGATACAGGAAGAGCTGTACAAGCTCTGAAAAGACATCACAGATATGGCATAGGAAGTTGCAGGTAAACTTCTGGAATTACAACTGGAACAGGAATAGAAGTAACGGAAGAGAACTCTCATCAGAATTTAATTTGAATGTGCCTTGCATAGACTAGAGTGTTTACTTATAAAATTTAACCAGTACCAATATTTTGTAAGCTATATATGCCATTACATTTTAATGTTTGATACTGATATTGATAGGAATAAGAACCTTTAAAAAGAAGAAGTGGAAAGAAAGTTCGCAGTCAAAAAATATAATTATTGCCAGATTGCCTCTTTGGAAAAGGTATGGGAATTCTGCACCTCCACTGTATGTCAAGAAACTAATTTCGAGGTCCCCATTAGGAACACAGGACAAAAGCGATCTTACAGATTATCCAATACAGTCTCTTTCATTTGTGTGATAAAATTTCAACTCTTTTATGCAATAAACAAGTGCAATTTTAAAACTGGCTTTCATAGTTTAACCCCAGCCAGCAAGTAAGCACTAAGCAGCTGCTCACTCAGTTTCCTCCCCAGTGAGAAGGGAGAAAGAATGAGAAGAGTAAAAGTGAGAAAGACATAAAGACAGTTTAATAGGTAAAGCAAAAGTTCTGTGTGCAAGCAAAACAAAATACTGTATTCATTCACCACTTCCCATGGGCAGGCAGGCGGTGAGCCATCTCCATGAAAGCAGGATTCTATCAGAAGTAATGTTTACTTGGGAAGACTAATGCCATCCCTCCTAAAGTCCCCTCCTTCCTTCTTTTTCCACCAGCTTTATATGCTGAGCATGATGCTGGGTAGTGTGAAATCTCCCTTTCAGCAGTTGGAGTCAGCAGTCCTCCCAGCTTACTGTGCACCTCCAGCCTGCTCACTGGTGGGGTGGATTGAGGAGCAGAAAAGGCCTCAAAGACATGCAGGCATGTCTCAGCAATAACTGATAATACATCCCTGTCAGCAACGCTGCTTTCAGCATGCATCCAATGCATAGCCCCATAGAAGCTAGTATAAAGAAAATTTACTCTATCCCAGCCAAAATCAGCACACAGGTCAAGCATCTTCTAAAACCTTCCAAAAATTAATACCCATAAATTTATTTACATACTAAATTGATTAATTTCTGGCTTATATAGTTTTTTTCATAGCAGTATTGTTCTTCAGTATTGAGCACTTCTGTATCTCCAGCTGTTATTCCCTGTCAGTAAAATAAATAGATTCCTGCTCATCTTCCTTCTGCTGCATCGTATGGGTTTTCTATCCCCGTTGACAGTGTCCTAAAATGGTCTTCTTAAAATCACTTTTGCACACATGCTCGAGGTTAACCTCATCCTTTTTTGAACACTTGCTACCTGTGATATAAACAGTTCAGGTGAAGTCTCAACATTCCTTCCTGAAATAGCATTGATGGTTTCATAGAACAAGAAATATTTGCTTAGTAACTCCTCACACTACCTTTCCCTTTTTCATGGCAATTTTATAATGACAACAAAATGTTAGGTATCCTTCTCTGTCCCATCCTGCTGATGCACCCATGCACCCACAGTTACACCTTTTTGTTTTCCTGGGGTTTTGGCGGCTTCCTTTGTTTGTTTGTTTTGGGGTTGTTTGGGGTTTTTTGGTTTTGTTATTTTATCACAGATACTTTATATTGTGTGTTATAGTCTTAAGTTTCATCTGATTCAAAGGTTTTCTTTAGGCATTAGGACTACCAACAAATATATGGACAAGATGGTACTTACTACTGAAATATCTTCTTTTGTTTTCTTGGTAACATCTCCAAAGTTTCCTTGAGAACACTGTTTGAAGCTGTGGACCTAAAAGAAGCTGTGGACTTATAAGCTAGCTAGATATCTAGCAATTTGCAATGCCAGGAAAAAAAAAGAAAAAAAACAACATTCAGGCTCCAAGCTCTTAAGGGTACATAAAAATCCAGGATTGCTCAGGATTGTAAACTGAGAGCTTGAAACCTGTGACTATTTGTGTTATTAAGAACTTGTGAGCAGCCTTCAGAGCCTTAGAAATATATAGGTCTGTTATAAAATGGTGACAAAGTCTATCTTATGCTATTATCTTTTAGATATACTTTCTGAGCATCAAAGAAATCGCTATAAAGTCCATGCAGAATGTGTACCATTTTACATCCAATGTACAATCTATTTCACCCTAATCAGGAACCACATAGCAAGGAACAGCTGCTTATTTCAGCCTCTTCTTTCCTCTACTTACAGGAACATATCCCATTTCAGGTTTAGAGTACCTTAGCAATATTCCATTCTTCATTCCATTCTACATTCTTCTGTATCCCATTTCAGGTCTTTCTAAGGAACATACATTGCTTCCAGTATGTTTAAGCATTCTTGCACACAAAATCCATATCTGCAACAAAAGACAGCAAAACTATTGCAATATCTGTATACAAGTAAAGAAAAGGCTTCCTGACCAATATGTGTTACTCAATTTCTGTACTGATGTACTTTTCTGATTATTTCTTAGATCTTCACAAAGTAACTAGGGAATCCTAAATCACCCTCATGCCATCTGTTAAGTATATCCAACTTTCAGATTATTCTGCAAACACCATAACCCAAAAAGTAAGTCTGTGTCTTTGATGGTGCTTGAATCTGAACTATTTAAAAATATTTGGTCATAACACAAAAATTAGATATTTGTTTTATCTAATTAAACATGCAGTGCCAAATAGAAAATGTTTCCTAACTGGGATAACCAACTAGAAGTACAAAGGCTGTCCTTTAAATAAATAAATAAATAAATAAATCTGGATCAGCCATGGACAGAGTTTCTTAATACACATTGAATCACCTTCCATTTAAAAAAAAAAATCTTTTTTCTTTTTCCACAAAAACAATATTCCTAAATGCTCTCAGTACACTTATTCCTTAAGATGCAGCTTTTGCTGTCTTGGGATTTAAGCATTACAACCACAAAAGTGGGGAAATCAAACTTTTTTCCCTTTCCCATGTATTCCCATTCTAACCTCTGCACCAAAATAACATTCCCTATAATAACATTCACTAAAGCCTATAATAACATTCATTAACAGAGCAGAAGAGATTTATTCGCACATGATGGCAATTACTGTGAAAACTGGGTCACTGAACTATTATTCCATATTTATACCTATTGACAAGATCTTGTCAGAAAAATGTCAGGAGAAAGTTCAAGAAGAAAACAGAGGGAGGTGAAAAGCCATGCTATTTGACTAGTAACTGACTTTATTTCTATATTAAAAGAGCCACAAATGAGCTACTGTAGACTACATAATGATATTCCTACTGCATAACACTGAAAATTAACAGGGCAAGTTCTTCAGCCAGTGAAGGTTCCTGGAAGACCATTTTATATGCAATGTATAGAGCTAGCCACAACTAGTAGCAGATGTCTCTCACTCAGTAACAACTGAAAATGTTGTTGCTCTTGGAATTCTGGCCCACATTTTCTAAATTAAGGCATAGGCTGAGTGCCACTAGTAGTGGAAAATACATCGAGAAGCTCCCAAGGAAAAATAACTATTTGAATTTTGTGATTCTGGTGCTTCAGGTTAAGGTTTTAAATGAACTCACAATCTAGTCCTTCTCACCCACTGCTATGGAATCTTACAACTTTTTGGCTTTGCATGAGAGAAATGCCTATATTTTAGGCCACCACAGGTAACAGAGCACAGCTAGAGTCACATCTGACCATTTCTACTAAAAAAGCTGAATTGGAATGCACAGTTCACATGAAAACAAAACAACTCCCTTAAAAAGTGGTGGGGATTGCCACTTTTGTGCAAACTTTTTTCCCCGCCAGACTGGGAGGTAAGCTACCGTCCTGGGTTCAGCAGTAGCAGTCATTTTTTCTCCTTCTTAGTAGCCGGTGCAGTGCTGTGTTTTTGACTTTCAGCCTGAGAACAGTGCTGATAACATCGATGTTTTTAGTTACTGCTCAAATGTTTCATCTGATCAAGGACTTTCTGAGCCTCATGCTCTGCCAGGAAGAAGGGGAAGCCAGGAAGAATCAGAGACAGGACACTTGACCCAAACTAGCCAAAAAGGCATTCCATAGCACAGCATGTCATGCCCAGGATGTAAACTGAGTTACCTGGAAGGGCTTGATCACTGCAGGGTTTGGGCTGGGTGTCAGTTGACGGCAGGTGGTGAGTGGTTGTATTCTCTCCCCTTGTTATTTCCCTTGTCATTATCATTATTGATGGTAGCGGTAGTGATTTGCGTTATACCTTAGTTATTGGACTGTTCTTATCTCAACCTGTGGGAGTTGTATTCTTTTGATTCTCCTCCCCATCCCTCCAGGAGCTGAGGGAGGAAGCGGGGGAAGTGAGTGAGAGACTATGTGGCTGATTTACAGCTTGGCTTAAACCACGACAGCTACCAAGATGTTTAAGAAATTGCCAGAGTAGGTAACTGCTGAGCAACCCTACACTGGGTATACAAATGTCCTGCATAAGCTGGATTTGCCATATATGAACAGATCAGTTTTAACACTGGGACATTGTTCTGACAGCTCCCCAACCTACCAGAGAACTGTACTTACTGATTGCTATTCCTGTTACTGTTTAATTTCTTGGAACATGGTGAGACAAATTTCAAGGTGTAGAAAATCTCACTCTAGATTAATAGATACAGAAATAAAGAATTTTATATATATATTGCAAGACGAAGAAAAGTCTGTGAACGCCTGAAGGATAAATAGGTAGAATCAAACCACCTCTTTCAGCAGCTAGGAACACTTCAACCAGGAAGGATTTCAGCAAAAAGCAACAGCATGGACATAGTTCATGTTCTTTTCAGCTTTGAACATTTTCACCACAGTCTTTCCTTATTTCATCGGCTGGTAAGAGTATTTGGGCTTTTGACCCAATAAGAATGACCTCTGGGTCACAAGGTTCCAATTTGTCACTGCTTGAAATCTGTTCGTTCCAGTAAAAAGAGTTTCCTGAAGGCAATTGTGTATAGAAATATGGACAGAAGAGACTTATATGAATAACTACTCTTCAATAGAAATAGGACAAAGAATGTGAATCTGCAGTGTCCTGAATAGACTTAAATTTGCATCTAGAACATATAATATAGTTAGATTTTTCACTGGTGGAAAAACAAATCTATAAACAAAACCAGAAAGAAATTGTGAAAGGAAATAGAATAATCCCGAATAGAAAATAATAGAATTACTGAATAAATTGAAGCTACATCTTCAGACATGATCAAAACTTTTAAATATTCTTTCCCCTTGGTGAGCAGTGACTGGGAACTTGCATGCACATTGTCTCTTCATGGAATCCTTAGTGAGACTTGTAAGAATGCTGCCATAATATCCTACCAGGTAATATTTTAGGAAAGGAAGCAGCTACAGGTGCATTAAATTCACCTGCCAAAGTAATCGTTTCATATATTAAAATGCCAAGACCTTGCACTAGACAAGCACATGCATAGTAGATTAATGACATCTGAATTGCCAATTGCAAGTAATTGTGACATTATTTCCCATGCTTTTTTATTTCCCTCTTAGAATAATGACCATGCTCATGATTTGTAAATATTATATAACAGCTTGGTAGTTACTTTCTAGAAAGTTTTCCTCAAGTCATGCCCTTTATAGTGTGATCTACTCTGTTCTTGTGAGACCTCACTTGGAGTATTGTGTGCAGTTCTGGTGTCCTCAACATAAAAAGGACATGGAA
>WYDI02004769.1:0-73863 GCA_009867235.2 Psittacus erithacus
GTCTCTGCTTCCTCCCAGCTTCCCCTCCTCCCTGGCAGAGCATGAGGCTCAGAAAGTCCTTGGTCAGAGTAAACATTTCTGGGCAGCAGCTAAAAACATTGGTGTTATCAGCTCTGTTCCCAGGCTGAAAGTCAAAAACATAGCACTGCACCAGCTACTGAGAAGGAGAAAAATGACTGCTACTGCTGAACCCAGGACAGGGGGTGGCAGGTTGGCAGAAGCTGAAGTTACAGGGGCAGCTTCACAGTCAGAAGCCTGAGCGAGAAACACATTTTTAAACAGAGGCTGGGAATGGTGCGCTCCTGAATGCTAGTACGCAAGGGATGACAGCATGTTAGGTGGACAAGGTAGCAAATGTGCTTGCTAAGGGACAAGCACATTGTACCAACAAGTACATGCCCGGGTATTTTAGCTCCTGTTTAGATGATAATGTGATTGGTATATATCACTGTCACGTCCCAGGTGACATGGCCTTTTTCTCTTCCTACAGCAGATGGTCTCTCTCTGTGGGAAAGTGCCTTATTGAGGATGTATGGGGAAAGTAATAATCACTGGAAGTTACTGAGCCGAAGAAAGACTAAAACTTTACTTAACCTTTCTCTCCACGCTGCGACTGTAACACTGAAATTGCATGGATAATGCTACTTGAAAATGCTTGTGGATCTGCCATGTGTGATAGTCAGAGATCTGCATACACAAAAGTACTTGCTTTTTCTTTGGTGAATGGGGTATTAGAAATGTGGCAATCCAGTCACTTTTAATTTACTGAGGATTTTGAATGTGTTTGTTGTCTTCTATTGTTATTTGCTTAGAAAATACAAAACAGTCTTTATCAGAATAATATTTTTCTGAAGCATGGAGGGAAATGAAACTCATGAAAAAGAAATTAGGGTTCCTTTGTCTTTAAAGGATATGGGATACTGCAGAAAAGACGTGGTGGTGTTTCAAGGTGAGGGAATTCAAGACGTAGCTCAGAACAGCCTGCTTTTAAGAAGACAAATGACTATGGTATTTGTGATAGTATTTTTTTTCTAATAGTCTAATGACTGCTGAATAGGATCCTTTTTCCAAATAGAGATCACACTCACCAAGATATTTTCATAATGCAAACCACTGTGATAAACATAAGATACAAGGTAACACAGAATTCTGGATATGTCTACATAACTACTTCTTGCTGCATATGTTTGTCTTTCCATTAACAGAAACACATGATTGTAAGGAAGAGCTCCTAGAATGTCTGTGAAAGAATGTCTGTGAAAGAATTGCACCATTACTATGCCTTTATGTCCTTAATGACAGAAACATTTCTAGCAGGGCTGACAGAATCGCTTCTAGCAGGGCTGACTTACTTCATACGTGGATTGTATTTCAGTGTCTCTATCTCTAAGGATTGTATCCATGCCTAAAGCTGCGTAAAGACATGTAATCTTTATGGCACATTGATTTTTATTTAAAATCATCTAGATGTAAAAACAATCTTGATTTAAAAGCAAGGTGCTTGTTTCATTTGTCAGGCAGTAAAGACAGTGATAGCCCTCTCTACGGAAAAAGGAGGAGAGTCTAAAACGTAGAGATGCTGTGTCAACATACTTGTACGGAAAAGCACAGAATGCTTGGTGTCGATATTTATTTCATAGAATCATTGAATGGTTTGATTGAAAGAGACCTTAAACATCAACGAGTTCCAACCCTGCTGACATGGACAGGGACACTTTCCACTAGACCAGGTTGCTCAAAGTCCTGTCCAGCCTGGCCTTGAACAGCCAGGGATGGAGAATCCACAGCTTCTCCAGGCAACCTGTTCCAATGCCTCACCACCCTCACAGTAAAGAACTTCATCCTAATACTTAATCTAAATCTACCATATTTCAGTTTAAAGCTCATTTCTAAGCAAATGTACGCAACAAGCATTTAAGTGGACGTTTATAAGTATGTGCATGTAAGTCCCAGGTTAAACTGCAGAATAAGCACAAGCCAACTGACACAAGAAATAAAATCACATCTTTCAGTTTTAAGCAGGATGTTTCTTCCTGAAAGTTTCACAATTGCTTTCAATTTCTGTTGCATGCACACTTGATAGTATAGCAGCAACTCATTCCTAATTGGAAGATGCTTACTGCAGATTATCAGGTTCTATCAACTTCCCTTCGCAATTTTCACAGAAGACTCATTTTTTTAGTCCTTGCTAATATATTTCATATTTTGTCAGTAGTGTGGCGAAATGTCATCTCCTTATTTCTTAATATTTTGAACAGTAGAACAAAAATGGAAATTCATTGTCAGCTGTCTGTCATATTCACTGCAGAGACATTCCTTCTCATGCATTTGATGAGGCTTTTGTTTATTGCCCTAATTCCCACTAATCCTACATTGGCGGAGGAACAGTCTATTTTCTGTTAATTATAATATTAAGAGATAACCTGCTTGACTATATTTCTTTAAAAAAATAGATCTAGCATAGTATTAATATTTCCCACTGATGATTTTACTTTGTACTGTCTTGATCTCTGTTTAATATGTGTTATGGATTTAATCTATTGCGTACTGAAGGGTATTTAATGGACTTGACAGGTTATTGATTGCAGATGTGAGCAACACTGAAAAGAAGCAGAATTTTTCATTAAAACCTGGGTGTTGAGAGAGAGATTATTGGCAGGTCTGAAAAGATGTAGAATTAAGAAGTAGCAAGTAATAGGATCAATAGCACTGATGTTTGTCATTGCCTTTTGCAATCTTACAAACTAAGCTTCATATTTGTTAGTTGGAACTAATGAGTTGTAGAAGCCAAAATATATCTATACTGAACAGTTTTGAGCAAATCATTGATAGTGATTTTCAATCGAAAATCACATCCCATATCAACAGTTTAGCTGCAATGTGGCATTGAAAAATAAAACATTCCCTTTCAAGGAATTTAGTGAACTAATTTCTTCATTACAGGTTATTTTTATTACCTGTTAACATTGCTAACTTCAAAGCAAGGACTATAATTGTTTTAATAGATACACTGATAATAAGTATTTCAGAGCTTTAAATGATTGCAAGAAGGGGATTTTTTCTTCACTTTCTTCCAAAATTCTATCACTAAGTGATAGGTATATGGTCATTAAAAGTAAAAAAACCCTAGGAAGTTAAACTTGCAAAGAACATTATGCAACCCAGTTGAACCACTGCATCAGCAATCACTAACTAGTTTCAAGAACTAGTATCAGAAAAACAGCTTTTATATATAATACATAGATACAGGAAATCATCTTGCAAGGGGATAGATTTATATTTCTGTAAATCTCTGGCCAAACATAAACAGTGCTTCATGTCAAAGGAGGGTACCATCTATTAGGTAAGGAAAGTAGAACATGAGAAACTGAGTTTGATGAGGCCTCAGGGAGACATGGTCAGAGAAGGAGGTTTTAGGACAGTTGTCAGACATCAGCAAGGTTGAAAAGCTCAGGAAACACAAATATTTGCTCTGGAGACTGCCCTTGCACCACAGGAGCATCCTTAACTTGCTATGCCCTAAGCACCAGGCTGATAGGTGTGTAGCAGTCATCCCTGGCTGAGTTATACAGTCACAAAACAGGTATCCCACAGGTTGTGGTCAGCATTTTCTTTTGAGTAAAGAAAACACAGAAGTGTTTTCCACCAGTGCTGTCCAAGTCCCTCCCCAAGACCTGCCTAGGTCATTCTTCCCCTCTGCTAGTCAAGTGGTCCCACCATGGGAAAGCAATACTCAATTAGCTGCATGTCACCATGAAGAAGATATGAAATCTGATTGCTGGAACTCTGCTTTTGCTGTTTTGGTTGACAAAAAGACTCTGTGAGGGAACTGCTATGGAAAGAGACTGCAGACAGGGGCACTAAAGTGGAATAGTTCCTCAAGGACATTTCCTGGAGTACTGATCTCTGTTTTCCCAATTCAGAATTGCACCAGAATCACAGTGACATTGCTCAGTGTTCATCTGTTGTAAATGCTGACACACTTTCCAGTATTGAAATGGCCAAGAAGAACAGAAAGAGTAGTGGTTCCAGCACGTGGAAGTAGAAATCTGATTCTGCGATGTGTCTGTGCTTACCTCTGCCAGCCCTAACGGCTGGGCACAAGCCGATACCTTATGCTCTGGATGTCTGAATTTGCTGATGGCACAGTCTCCAGATGGTTACATGGTGGCTAGCTGTTTGGACAGTCAGGTTTGGGTTTTATGTTATTAAAGCAGACTATCCCTATCCAAACTGAAAATTTGTGGGTGGTTTTGGCAGTAGCTCAGTTTGAGGACAAGAGTTGATGGCACTCCTTTCTAACTCCCCGACTCCCTAAGGGAATAGTTGTACGGAGAAAAATTGTCTTTTGACCTTGTCCAGTTCCAGCTGAAAAGACAAAATGAAACTGAGGCTGAAATAGAGGTGGCCATGAGTTTAAACATGGGATTTAGGCTTAGGGTTTGGACTGACCAAAAAGTGAAGTACAGCAGAAAGTGATTTATTATCTTAAGCTCAGAACATAAATACAGTATGGTCTTCATAGAGTCATCATATCATAGAATAGCCTGCTGGGCAATTTTGGAGATTGCATAAAAGGAAATCTGTGAAGGGTTTGCCTGAACAGACAAACAGACATGTAAATCAAGAAAACAAAGCTGTAATAAGCAGTGGGAGCTAAGACCAAAACATTGATGTAGGCTTGCAGAAAGCTGAGTGAGTCAGTATGCCTGGAGAACAGCAGTTCTCATCCTCTGCTTAATTTGGAAGCCTTGTGTTGCATCTGTGATCAGAGGAATTCCCTGCTGATTCCATTTTCCCCCATCATACCAAAATTATTTTTATGCTGCTTGTCCCTACTATCAGTGACATCCAAAGCTTTGTTTCTCTTCTTGTTTCTGATGTTCTGATTTCCTTTTTTCTGAGTCCTTTCAGTAGTTAGGCTTCACTCCCTGCTTCCCTGTGTTATCCTATAAGCCTTCTTGCAATTTTTTGCGAATATTGCCTAAAGATGGAAAATGCTTCTCAAGTGATCATATCTTTGAAACTATCTTCAAATGATGCATTTGATTCTGAGTGAGACTATCTACTCCATGTTTAACATATCAGGAATAATTTTTATTCTAACACGGTTTCATATGGATGCAACTTTTTTACTGTTTTTAGGAGGGGAAATGAAATGAACATCAGAGCAGCTATAGCAGGTTGTAAAAGGCACGCTGTTATCAAAAGAGATGATACAGTAAGGCCAAATTTTGAGTTAATTTATCAGGGGCTTTTAAAGAATCATAGTATGGAGGAGAGAGAGACAAAAAGGAAAAGAACCTCCATTTTAGAACGTAATGTTTCTTTGTTACAGGGCTGCTTTTTCACTCCAGCAATAGTGGATCACATCCACATCTAAAATACAGACAGAAGTTGAATGACATTTCACAAGGACTTGATTTATGTTTAAGCTGCAATGAGAATTTCTCACATAGATGAATTTTGAGAAAACAGACTATTTTGAAGTAGGGCATTCTACTAATGTAGAAGATTCAGATCTTTTGAGCTCTTTGCGTCTCTGTCTTTTTGAACTACAATAAATATAAATATACAGATTTGACGATTAAACCTTATATCACAAAAATTGATGCAGTTAAGTCTGAGCAGGATAACCTTTTCATAGCTGCTGCCATGGAAATAAAACTAATGAAGTTATGTTTGAAAGATATGCCCCTTGTGGTTAGAGTTCTGTTGAGCAGAGTCTTAGGGAATTTTCAGTGTCAGTGCTGTACAGCACAGGTTCCTCCAAAGCAGTAAATCACATCAAAAGCACACAGATTATCTGCCTGTGCACCTGTTCATTACTGTAGCACCTGAGTGCCTTTAAAAGCTATTTTATTTTTGACTCCTTATATTCAAACATATTACAAAATGCATTTAAAATAGCAAAATTCTGTTTCTAGCTTTTATTCTGTGTATAACACTGAACAAGTTGTTTAAAGTATAATCTTAATCTTATTTGTCTGCTGTGGACATGAAAAGAAAATCAGCAGAGACAGTGAAGTGAACTGCCAAAGATTGTGTTTTGTTGAGAAAAGTAATGTTGCCAACTTTTATAGAACAAATTTGTAATTTAAAGAGATTGATGATAATAAATATGTCTGTTTTTTTCTTAAAACCCACATTTAGTTTTGTAAGCTGAGTGCGTCTTCTCTGAGTTTTATAAGAAGTAAAGAAGTATGTTTCTTGCATGTTGGCAGAGAAAAGTGTTCAAACATGAAATCACAATTTATTTTCTTTTTTTAATCTCAAAAAAAAATAATGTGGTTCTTTAAAGTCTCTCTAAAATTTTGATTAAGATATCTCATTCAAAGAAATTTTTGAATGCTTGTGGTTGGCTGCACTGAGAACGGTACTTGCCTGAATGACAGGTTCAGTAGTTTGCCACTCCAAAGAGGAGACTACATTTGCCTGTGCTCTTCTTGGCCAGAGCACGAGAAAATAGTGTCAGACCAGCGAAAAGGCTGAGCAGTGCTACTGATATTTTACCCGTGCATAGCAGTTTGCCCACTGATGCAAGCTTTTAGAAATGCAATGGCCTGCACAGCCTCCACTGAGTGCAGAGGAGCCCCTGCAAAAAGCACACAACTTGCTCCATCTGCTTGTAAAGAAAAGAAAGCCTACTGGCATCAAGTACGGAACATGAAGGAGGACAAGGTGCTCTTTGCCACTTTTGGTGATTATCTTGTAGAACAAACTCTTAGGAACATACTGAAGCAGTCCTGTTTTCCTATATGACTGTTATGGGTTGATTGGTATTGCAGCTGGAATCCAGTATCAGAAGCCCCTATGGGTCTTGCAGCCTTCGTCTTGCAAAGAGTAATGTGGATGCAGATATGCACTGGATGGCGTGCACTTCCCATCCAATTTAAAAGATCCCTTTCAGTCTTTGGTGGCCTGATGCCCCAGCAATGGCCCCAGTTGTTCATTTCTAAAACCAGCTGTAATGACTTTACCATCTCACTCTCCCATTCAGCAGCAGTATGTGGCAGTGTGTTCCTTCCAGTAACAGATGAATCCTCATTTCCTGATTCTGGATCATCACCATCAATATTTTTCTGCCTGGCCTTGGCAGACTGCCTTGGCAGCTCCTCATTCCCTGCTGTTCCCAGTTGCCCTGTTAAATCCATCATATTAAAAAGCTCAGTTGTTGCAATAACATGGAAGAAAAGCCACCTGATCAAGAGGCACTCCCGTGTTTCCATTTTACACTTTTCTGCTTGGTTCAAATGCCCCATTGGCAACTACAGGTAGCTTGTTAGAAGGTTGTTTTCCCTACTGGTGGAAAAGCAACTATCCATTTTTTGTAGGTCTCTTTTGATACAGAATGTAGAACAGTGTTGAATGAATTCAGATCCTTCTTTCTTAACTATATAGAAATTTTGAGATTCACCTCCATGATGTTTTGCCTTCACCTGCCTACTTTTACGCAAAAAGCTGAAATAATCTCAAGGAAGATTTTTTGATTTGCTGAAACCAAATAGCATCATTCTGTGATTCCTGAATTTATCTGTAATATGACCTAGAACGTGTGAAGTATTCAACAAAGCTAGTATCATTAAAGCTGGTGTGTATCCTGCCTAAATGAATCTTCTGCCATTTCTGAGTCTAGATAAAAGTAAGGTCATGTCTATTAATAAGAACAAAATCAGAGAGTAGAAGATTAGAGAGTTTTTAATTTTCCAGTTGAATATCTCTTGATGTCTGGCAGGGTTGGGCACAGCTGAAGTAATGCTGCTGGGATTTCAAATGACCGTAGAAATGAGAAAAAACTTTTGATCTTTTCCATCTTTAAACAGGAATCCAGAGTGATAATGTTTTTCTCCTGTAGCTGCAGGATTAGACATGACTTAAGTTGACACTTCAGCTAAGTGGGAATGTTTCTATATCTTATTGTCTTCACTAATTGTTTATGAATTAGAGTGAAAATAGAGCACATGGAGATGGCTTTTGTAAAGCCTTCCTTTAGAAAAAGCCAGTGTCATGGTATGGTAGTAATAATATTGAAATTTATACCACCCATAAACCTTTTATAGCTGTGTAATTAGTTGGGCTATTAATACTACCCAACCTTAGCTTTATTTTATTGCTGTGAACAAAGCTTGTAATCACATAAATGATAATAAGTAATAATGCTTAAGGGCACTATGTAAACCCAAGCATTTTAGTCTCTCAAGCGAGTGTTCATTGTGAACAAAAGTAGGGGGTCCTACAGCTTTTCATCTCCTGTGGGTACTTAACTTCCATACTCTCCTTAAAGGGTTCTCTAATGGAAAACAAGGTTGTAAAACTCCTGTTTTGCTCTCACTTCTCTTATCTGACTCCACTGACTTCTGTGCTAATGCAGGTGTAAATTAGGCAATAAATAGCAACAAAGAGCTGGATTCAAAGAGTTTGGGGACTGTTTCTGTAAATCAAAGGTGTGCTTCTTCTTACAGTGTTATGGTGTTCTCAATAGCAGATTATTCAAATCAGCTTCATATTCTCTTGTGTTCAATGCTGGTTTATAGAATTAATATTAGTTTATGAACAATATTTTGGAGAAGACTCGATCTGTTTGTAATTTGTACCTTCATGAGTAAAAAGGAGAAATACCCCACAGTTAAGGAAAGCATAGTCCACTTGGCTCTTCAGCATGTTTCTAGGTTGCTTCTGTGTCCTGTGGAAAGGAGTCTGGATGGAATCTGAACTCCAGTTGGGTATCAGTCTGCATCTCTAGCATCCTTCTCAGTTGGCCTGCACTACTGTCCAACGATGTTCCCTGCTGTTTCTGAATCTCTAGTGGGAATGAGGTTCACAAAACCAAAATGGAATATTTCCTTGCAGTGTTAATGGCCAAAGAAGGATTCATTGTGCTAGTGAGCAGGTATTTGAAAGGTGTGAAATAGTCAAGGAGCTAACTGCAAGCAAATTGGTCAGTACTCATCATCCCACCAGAATAAAATAAAATTAATTAAGCAGCCCGGGCTGACTGCATGTTGGTCTTGGGCATTCTTCCCAAATTAAGAATCTAAATACTTTAGGGAGAAAAAAGAAGTCACTACTGATGACTCAATTTGAAAGGAAATTAAAAGCATGTTTTAAACAAAATGAAAGGTGAGAGGCAGAAAATGACCCAATCTATTACACCAGTCTTGGTATCACCCCCTGCTGTGGCAAGGCAGTAGTGCCCTCCCCCCTGCCCCCTTTTGTATGAGCCCTGTAAGGACAGGGCTGAGGTGAGCCACAGTTTCAGAGGGGATGCTTTGTGCATCCCTACCCTAAGGGGCAAGAGCTGCCTCCCCCCAGGAGGGGCCTAGGGAAGGGCTCCCCTGCTCCCTGGGAGCTGGCTGGCTGCTGGCTGCATCTCCAGACTGCTCCACTCTGAGATCACTTTTAGTTGAGGGGTGGAAATAAAACAGCCAAGGTAAGCTCCCATGGCATCTCCCTAAGCACCCATGGTCTTTTCTGCTCTTCTCCACAGCTCAGGGTGAGATGCCTTAAGCAGCAAACTCGTGTTTAGGGAGTGTATTTGATTTATCCACATTGAGGAGACTGTCTCTTAAAACCTAGGCAATTTCTAATAATATTCTTTGTTTAATGCTTTTGAGCTAAAGCCATATTTGCCACTAACGGCCCAGTTCTTCTAGCTAGTTCACTGGAAATTTCAATGAGAACTTTCTTTAAACTTTTGTTCAAAGAGAGTTAGGAAGCAGAGGAAACAAGCAGTTGACCTTCATCTTTCGCTGTTTATTTAACAGTTTCCAACACAGTCCTCTCAGGACTGCTTCTGAATCTCCCAGAAGGAATCTCAGATCTGTGTGAGAATTCAGTTTCTGTTATATTTAAGAGCACCATCTTTACAGTATTTTGCATAAGGTTGTGATAAATATTAATATCAAAGAACATACCCATCACTACCCTTTAGATTTCTGACTTCTGAGATTATTGCTTAGTTGCATAAATACTTTTATAACACTCCTTGTGCCTGATATCTTCTGTTCTTGAGTGCCTTTTAGAACCTCCCAATCTGTTCTTTAATTTTGTTTGGGTATGTGAAACTAGTGACCCATGTTTCTTAAGAGCATCATCTCTTCTCTACTTGGATCAAAAATTTAGAAAACCATATCTAAAATGTAAATATATTTGACCATGGCGCAGCTAGTTTTCTTAGTATCATAATCAGTATTATCACAGCAAAATTTGTAAGAGAAAGTTGAACTTTTGACTTCAGTGCATTTGCTGAATGTTTACAGTTAGCACCATTTCTTCCTCTGCCATGATATCTACTGTTCAGGCTCTTTCAGTGCTTGTGGATTTAAGGAGATTTTATTTGACAGCTTGGATAAAGATCAGATTTTGGCCTTCATTTCTATTACCTAGAGCTTCCTAGCTCTTACTGGGTATTGGTTCTGTACTGGATGAAGGGTTAAGTCCCCTGTTGTTGTCAAGCTTAATATAGTCCTACTTTTTTGGCTTTTACATGGGACTGTTTAATTTTAAAGCAATTTTTTACTGTTTCTCAAGAAAAAGCCTATTCTTAAATCATACAGTACTCTGCTGTTTGGAAAATAGGACAGAAATTTTCTTATTTTGAATCACGCTCCAAAAGCTTTAATATTTTTAACTTGTTTACTTTTCTGTACAGTTCCTAGTTCATTACAACCTAAGCATCCATAAATTGGCCTCATACTAAGATATCTTGTAGCTCCTCAGGGCCTCCTGATGTAGCCAATACCCTAATTGCTTTTAGGCAATTCTGGAGGAGTTTTCTTGTGCGTTCCAACAAAACAGTCAACAAATGGTGGCTGAGGGAAAGTCAGTCGGTTATGTCCACGAACTTGTTATGTGGTGCAGTTGCTCTCACCTGAGAGACAAAAATGTAGTGGAGGAGAGATTAAATAAAGAGCAAAATAGAGTGGCCCCTTTTAATTTTCCAAGACAAAATGCTAATTAAAACCAGATATGTTTCTCAGACAGGTATTCCATGAAGCCAATTGATGTAAGTGCACCAGCTGCAGTGTATTTACAAATAGGCACCGACAGACTCCAAAAACCAGTTACACTTGACTTAAGGTTCATCCATATTTGCATTGTAAAGAATATTCTGAAACTTTCCTTTAGCATTATTAGTGGTTTGCAGTTTGGCAGCTTCTTTTTGGAGCTTGGTTGTGGAATAGCTCCTTAATATACTATGAATTTTTATGAGCACAGAGAAGAAAGCATTTTCTGTTTGTCTGTGTAGTGGATCATTGGACATACTTAACTCAGCTGGGCGTAAGATTCTGTGGATAGGTTTCCATTCACAGATGTCCCATCAGTTAAGGCTGTCTGAGACGAAAGCAATAAACATTGCTATCCTCATTTAAAATTTAGATCATAGGCATCTAAGAAATGTTGCCTATCAGCAGATACATACTAAAATTTTTAAAAAGTGCATTTGTTTTTATAGTAGATTCCAGAAGTGCTTGTTTGACCAAGAAAATAGAACTATCCTATTCAAAAATAGATTATTATGTCATAATCTAACAGACATGGAATGCAAGTATGTCTGAAATACAAAGATGCCTTTTCAAATAATGCTGTGAAACACTTTGTCTTCTTAGTGCAGATTTATATAATGTAATTGTATAAACAAATCATGCACAATGTGGTTCTTCACATCATGAACGGTAAATCACATAATACCAAACAAGCAAAGCACTGTTCAGTAAGGGAACATTAAGGCATTTGGAGGACAGGAAGATGATGCCTTCCTTTCAGGATAAGCTGTCCCACATCAAAATCAGGATTGCACTATCTTTCTGTTGCTTGCACTTTCCTTCCCACATGAAATCTGGGATCAGCTAAGGTTATTCTTATCAGGAAGAAGCTTCATCTTTTTGTTTTGATATATGTGTGAGTGGGATCCTGCAGTGTAGAAGCAGGAAAGACAGTCCCGAGACTGTGACTAGGCCTGGCTTCACATATCCCTTGCCAAAATGCATCCTTCATCTTGTAGTGGCAGGTCCTTTAATCACCTGTTCAGCAAAGAAAACTGTCCCTTTGAGGTAAGGAAATAAGGCGGCCTTAAATTTGCTTGTTTGTTTAATGTTCTTACTAAAACCTATGTTGATCATTTATTGATACTAGTTTTGCGTAGCTTCTCTGTCCACAGAAATTACTCAGAGCTTTGACTTAGTCATGTTCATCATAGAGGTGATGACAGTAACCCTATAAAGATTGTTTTTTCCATTGGGCAACAAATCGTCTTGACCCTAAATTTAAGAATCACCTTCAGCCAACCCCATTTTTTTTATAGTTAACACTAATTACAAGAGCAATTTGCATGTACTGATTTTTGGAGGCTGAGTTACTTCTGTTCACCTCTTTAATTTATTTCTGTGTGCTTGAGTACAATCAGCTGTGACTAGAAACAATTCAAATGAAAAATTGCACTTGAAGATATAAGCAGGTGTTGCCTTAAATAGCAGTTCCTCCATCTCCTTCTGGTGAAAACTGAAATTGCTTTTGCAGCTGTATAAGAGAAGAAGTATTTTATATACCTGCTTGGTTCGTATTGTTTGTTAGATTACGTTTCAAATTTTATTTATGTACATATAAGTTGTTTTTCACTTCTCTATATTTCATTGAGCTCTTTAATTAAAATTTGAATTGAAGAACAAATTGGACTTTAGCTTTGTCTCAGTTCAAAGGTATTTGGGTTTGAATAGAGTTTTTTTTCCCCTGAAATAGTTCTTACTCTACAGAAAGTTTATTGATACAATTGTGATCATTCCCAGTGCTCCCAAAGGTCATGATTTCTAGGAAGGCAGTGCTTATTTCTGTTTCTCTTACAAATTTCAGGGTATAAGTCATTTATTCAGTAACTCTTATTTATAGCCTATATATATATATATATAAAAACCATATAAATATGATTTATATTTCTGTTGTGTTTATGGTACCAGATTTGTCAGCCTTTACTTTTCAAATTTGATGCAACTGACCTTAAAAAAATAATAATCAAGCAAACAAATGAAAACCCCTGAATTCTAAGAATAGTACATCCTGAATGTCTTTTGGCTGATGGCAGGTTTTAACTTCTAGAATACATGTAATCCATACCTTCAAGTTTTGCTGTGTGAAGTGAGTGCTTGGGTTCAGGTTTTAATGGAGGTTCCAATAGAAGCAAGTTGAATTGATGCCAGAAACTGTATGCTGAGGAAAATAGCAAATACTGTAAGTAGAACTGAGAGATGGTTTTGTGCATGCAGTGTTTTACAAAGAAAATACTGGTCAGCAGCAATGAAATGTATTAGGAATTTATTATTTTTCTCAAGTGTTTCACACTGTAAATCTTTAAAAGTCCAAGAATACACTTTCAGCATTTTTCAAAATGAAACTATTGTTTCTTAAATGTGAAAGACTTTATTTTTTTAAATAGTTTAAATGTATTTTAAAATACTTGATCAAAACAATCAAAGCACTTTAAATAATGTTTTCCTCAGTCACAAATACCCCGAAGACCATTTTCCTGACATTAGAATTTTTTTGTCTTAAATACAAATTCTTTTTTTTGCTCTTGTCTAAGGTTGCTCACATATTTTTTTTTTAAAAATCTGTTCATTGTGTTATTTAAATCACGAGATACATCAAAATAGTGAAAATTCAGAGTGCAGTGTCAAAGCAAAATGATTGTTTTCTAAACCTTTTGCATTGTAATATATCGTGTGTCCCTGCCCATGGCAGGGGGGTTGGAACTGGATGATCTTTAAGGTTCTTTTTAACCCAGACCATTCTATGATTTTTACTTAAATATAAATTGCAAGCAGGTTCTTTGAAGTCATATGCTATGGACCCATGCATGATATAGTAACACGTGTCCTTGGGTTACATACTTAACAATGGACTAAAGCATGAATTATTTACGTTCTTATCACTTCTGAATGATTATTTACAGAATCCAGCACTAACACACTTATTTCTGTCCTGGGTTCAGTGCTGAACCCAGGACAATTTCCTACAAGAGGAAATGCTACAAGGCTGCTGTACCATAGAGGTTTCTAAGGCAGCTGATGGTTAAAGCAGCATACATACTGAATTCTCTATTCAAGTTTTCAATAACTTTTAGCACTGATAACAAACACACCTATCTATCTGTGAAGATTTTGCCTGTTACTGTTTTTCTTTTTTTTGTTAGAGGTTTGAGTTTTTTCATATTTTCCAAGCTCCTGCCTTTCAGAAGTGATGGCTAACACTTCAAGCATCTAATCTGGACTTTATAAGGCTGACTCTGAGAGGACAAGTGTCTCGTAGGGTTACAGTTACAGAACCAGTCCTCGCTGCTCTCTGGATAACAAGGCTGTGCCAGTGATTCTCTTTCACTGAGTAGCAGGTTTGCTGAAAGTTCACTAAAAATCTCACTGATCAATCCCTTACCTCCATTTCCTGACACAAGCCCTTAAAAAGACTTTTTCCACCCCTCAGTCCTCCCCCTCCTCACTTTCTCCATCTGCCTGCTTCATTTATCTTCTCTTACTGGGCAGCCAACTTTTAATTTCTTTAGGATATGTGACAGTTATTAACAGTAATACTGACCAGAGACAATTACTGAATCTTCATCCCTGCTGTGGGCTGTGATATTCTTGTGTTTCATTATCATTACAAAAGTTCCAAGGTTTTGATTCAATAGTAATGACAAACAAGCTATAATGGAAACCTAGGTATATTTTTTTAAGCTTCTGCAGAGGAAAGTTTTGTTACTATTGTCACTGCTTACAGGAGGATTTATGTTTCAGACTTCAGGACAGGTAGGAATTAAGTATGCACCCTTATCTAGCTACAGTGGTTTGTATGAGCTGAGAATTGGGTATTTTATGGTGTTTACAGGAGATCTGTTGCAAGCAATCAGCGTCACAGGCCCAAGAACACTGAAATTGTTGCAGCTCTGTTTGTCAGTGGACTGATGATTACAGTTATCTGGAAGCATTATTCCAGCTAGAACAGCCAACCAAATCAGTGGCCAGCAGATAGTATAAACTTACTAGTAGGAATACAAGGATAGATTAAATGAGTGTAAGAAATGTAGGAATTTCTCTGATAAAAAGAGGGAAGGATGGCAATGTAAAGATGAATTAAGAATGATTTTAACTCTACAAGGAAGGCTCAGCATGAACCATGAATGTACAGTGACATGCCCAGATACTTCACTGACTTATTTATTTCTTCAAATTTTGTCTGTGATTAATTGAAATCTTATTTCTGTGTTGTAAGGTCCTTGAAGCAAGTCCTGTGTAACACACTCATCAGACAATGGCACTGTCTGGTTTTGTCTTCCTCCCACCACTCACTGGCAGCAAATCAATTGAGCCTCATCAGACCTACCTCCATGTTCCGCAGTACTGTTTCTTCTGGTATTTTATTCACTTTCATGGCTATTTGGCAAATTCTGGTCTTGAAGCTTAAATAAGATGCCAGTTTAGTGTTAAAACGAAAAAGTGAGCTTTAAGATCATAAATATTAAAAAGCAGAAAGCAACTAAAGAGCATTGTGGTCAACAATTAAGAGCAGTAGTTAATTATGTTTATTCTTACTATTGCAAAGAGTCTGCATTGTGATTTTAAAGAAATGGAAATAGTGAATCCTCCTTTTTCACGTGCATGACCTACAGAAGTTCAGCAGTGTTGGATCTACATAGGTCCAGTAGGAGTAAAGCCTGCTCTTTAATCTGTGTTTGCACCTGGTGTACTTCACTCATGTAAACTCTGACTGCCAAGTTCTGGACACCTAAATTCTAAAAAGTAATTTGGTAGCGTTACTCTTCCCTTAAATCACCTCTACTCCATGCTCAGCACATTGACATATCTTCCAAACTGTTGTAAAAAAGTGGAAGCAGGTGCGCACTGTTTGAACATCAGTATTTCATCAGTTTTAACTATATGTTTTCTAAATTACTTGTGAGACTAAATATGAGGTCTGGATGCCAGACTCAGTTGACCATCTGTGGGCTGTTGCAAACTAGTGCATTCTTTCATAAGCAAAATGCTGGCCAAGCTATTGCTTCAGTCAGCTATCATAGCAGAGCAAAAAAAAAGATGGTCCTTGGCATTTTGCGTATTTAGAGGTCTCTGTGTTCAGTCTGTCCAATGCACATGTGCTCTGGATGAGGCACAGAGAGGGGGAACAGCAAGCAAGAGAAGTGAATGATATACTGAGAGGTATACTTTTATTCTCCGCCAGAGTCAGTCGAAAGTGCTGTCAATAGCAAGCACCATAGGAGAGTAATGACTGCAGAAGACCTCTCTCCCACAGTGAGATGCTGCAAAGTCTGAATGCCAATCAGACCCCTCCTCTTCTGGCTGTGCAGCAAAAAAATTCCCTTTGTTTTCTGCATGTGTGGCTGATTGAAGCTACTGTTGTTTGGCCTACCTCCCTTTTCTTTGTGGCTCACTTGGGGAAAAGCAAGAGTTGAATTGGGGCTTTCTCTCCTCTGAGAACAGCTATGAAGGAAATTGGTCCCGTTCCCAATTAAAGACTGCAGTCCCACATGAGGCCAACTTAACTATTCCTTTTCATAGCATTCCATGTTGGGAATAACAAGGAGATGGTGGAGTGAAAAACTGCACAATAGTTTTTGGATCTCACCGCTTATGTTTAATGCAAGATATAGATAAGGTTTTTCTAATTTCAGAAATTTAGCAGATTTGGGGTATCAGAACTGATGATATTCTGTCATTATGGGCTAGAGAGCTGATTAAATGCTCACACAGAGTATAGAGATGCTCTGCTAGGGGAAGCTTGGTCTGGGTAGCAGCTGGCAGACACCATTAAAAGAAGTCAGTCTGCTGAACAATTTAATACAGGTTAAGGAAACATAGCGCTGAGCATAACAACAGAATCTGTGGATAAATTACATTAGTCCTTAGCTGAAAAACAGGTCTCTGGTTCCATTGTTTGTCTTGATGGAGTGCAGCAAAAAAGCTTATCTCTGTGTCAGGCTTGCTCCTGCACTTCAGTTACACGGGCTTATGGTGCCACTGTTGTCAGGTAAGCAGGTAGACGGTTGTAATTTTCTATAGAGAAATAGAGCAACTGTGTGGAGGTCCACTCAGAAGACCAGAGCTGAATCAGGCTGGCTGCTAGCTGATGTCCTAATGTGAAGGTGTTTCAGCTGGTGCTCTCTGCAATCTTCTCTACCCCTCTAGCCAGTACCTCTCAAAAGAAAACTTGTTTGTTTTTATTTCTCCTTTGCTTTGCTGCTGTCACATCCCAGAAGAGGGATGTTGCCTTGGCCCCTGAGTGAGAGCAGGAATGGCAGTAATGCAAGTGGCACTGTTTGAGCAGCACCAATTTAAGGTACTATTTGCTGAAGGATGATGTATCCTATGGCACAGTCTTTGCAGTAAGTCACCCTGTTGTGAAGGCAGTGTCACAAATGTTTTCCCAGTTAGTGGTCCTCACCATGTGTTAGAATACTATATTCATAGCTTCACGTCACTGTAGGCATGCCACAGCCCTTCTCATCTGTGCTGTCTTTTCCTAGATTGAGAGATCAGTCCTGCATCTCCCACATGTCCCTTATAGGGGCCTCCTAAAGAAGGGAAGTTCACTCTCCCTCAGAGAGGGACTAGGAACAGTCTGGCACCATCTGCTGTGGAGTTATTTTATCACTGAGACCTTCCAGTTGAAGTTGAAGTTCAGATCCTGCACGCAGGCTTTTTTTGTTTTGTTTTGTTTTGTTTTTTCCAACTGCTTGTATTGGTGGCCAAAATGTACTTTAATTGACGTGCAAGTATTTGACCTGACTTATTTTTGAATGCTTTCGCACCCCACATCAATAGCTATTTCTGAAAGCTTTGTTCTCACCATCCTGGCCTGCAGATGAGATGTAGTAGCATATACAAAGCTTGACATATGTTTTTGTGACAGCCTTGTCTGAAAAAGTAACATAAATTCTGTATGATGCCTATGGTAAACTTGTTAGAAAACAATTTGCCATTGAAATGATCATGTTAGGAAGGATGTAATGAAAACTAATCTTTCTTTCATGATTTAGATCTCTTACATATGGACCTATGAAGTTGCAATGTATGCCATGCTGATAATTACTGTATTGGAGACAACACCTTGCTGGTTTCTGTTCAGCATTAAGTCTATTTTAATAGGGCTGCCCAAAGCAAAGAAAGTAACAGTAACCCATCAGCAAGGTCCCTTTTCTTGAGATTTCTTTTTCTACAAATTCGTAATAATTTATGGCTAAGAATACACCATGAGATCACAAAATCCTATAGTTATCATCATCAACAGGCATTATTGTAGTGTTGCTGCTGTCCGTTGCTGTCCAAGCTTGACTCTGCTTGGGCAGTTTCCCCACCATGGGTAAGTCATTGTGAGCGTACAACTTATGCAGGAAGCTGATCTCCCTACAGTCCCATGATCCATGTCAATCACTAGCTTCTTAAAGAATTTATGAAACTATTACCCCAGCAAAATACAGAGTCACAAATTAGCATAAACCATCAAGAAGAAATAAACCAGTCTTAAAAGGGGAATGAAGGTCAAATAGAAAAATACAGAATGGCAATATGTTCAGAAAAACAAAAATTAGATGGATCACAAATCACTTCTATCTGCTGTTGAGTTTAAAGGGAAGTTGATTTTTTTTAGTGTAGCAGTAAGAGATTTTGCTCCCTGCGCAGTAACTTGCCAGCCTGGCTGTTCCATGCACAGTACCTTCTATTTTGTGTTTCAGAGTTGTAATAATACTAAAATCTGGCTTAATGTTTGACTTCAGTATAGGTGAGAGGCTTCAATCAGTTGTGAAATTCAACTGCCTCGTATTCAGTATTAGCAATCTCCTGTTAGTAGTTAAATGCTGCTGTTTACTTGCTACACAGTAAGCTCTTAAGAGATGCCCAAGAATATTCACATCTGCCCTCCAAGCAAACTGCATGCTTAAATGAGCTCTGATGCTCTGGTACTGCTGAGCTGTCAAACAGCTCAGGACAGAACACCATGCTGCTAGGCATTACCTCACCTAGTGGCCTTCTGCTGAGCCAGTGTCACTTCACCTGGCTTACCATGCATCCAGGAAGAGTGATTTGAATTACTGGCACCTGAAAGACTGACATGCAGGGGCTTTTCACTGAGTGAGAGGAAGTGGCCCCAGAGTCTGAATGTGGCCCTGCTTATTATTTTTCTATTATCACAGAATTGTATTTAGGAAGACAAAAATTAATCTATCAGGAGCATAAAGAAGACAATTTCTCTATGGCTGGCTAGACTTAGAGTTCACCCATCCTTCAGTTATTGTATTCTGGAATCACATTTCATCAGCTCATCTCAATTCAGCAAGCCATTCAAGTATGTGCTTAAGCTAAAGTCAAGAGTTCAGGCTTCAGTTGTATCCTGGAGTGCTTAAAGTACTGTTGACAGAAATAGGATTCATGTGCAGAGGTGGTGTTTCTGTGCATTTTAATCACATTTGTCATCTATGTTGTTTCATACATACCTGTCCCCAGGTCAAAATATCACTCAAGCAAAAGTTTAGCTACAACCTCTGCTGAGGCCTGTACTCTTTAACTCTTTAATTCAATATTAACTTTTTCAGAGTTAATTACTCCAAGGTTTTTCCTTTCCTCATTTTTTTTTATGTTTGTTTTTAACATGAAATTGTTACCTTCTTCTTTCTTAGCCCTTTCCAAATGCATTTCTGTTCATAAAGAGGAAATGTTTCCATGTGCTTTCATTAATTTTGACCCACTGTTACTTCAAGTTGACTTCTCTAATGAGACAGTCCATCTGATGGACCTCAGCAGCATTAACTGTTGTGTTCATGCAGGTGTTCAGGGTAGGTGTGCCAGTCTGTTTTGAGGTATTGAATTACCTGTCAGTTCTCAACTGTTTGGTTCACATAGCTCTTAATCAGAATGACTGTCTTTTTTCAGAGACTGAGTAATGCACTTGGAATTATAGGGTCTGTGCTCCTGGCTGTTGAGTTTCATTATCTAATGGCCCAATCTTGCTTCAAGGTGCTCCAGTTCAGCTACTTTAACAGGTTCTACTGTTCTGGTTCCTGTTCAAACTGTTTCTGCTTTGCAACCAGCAAGAGCTGGTGAGACCCTAGAGCTTCAGTGCAAGCAGTGTAACCTCTCCATACTGTGTCTCTTCATCTGTAGCATTACAGTGGCTCCTAGAGGCACCCGCCTCTAGGAGGCTATACTATATGTATGTAACATGAGAGGTGACTAAGAAGCCTGCCTAGAGAGACAAGCTTGCGAAAGGTGGACAGTTGGAAATATTATTATCATCTGTTTTACAGATGGGAATTTGAATTGATTTGTGTATGATTACACCGTCTGTCTCTCGCAGAGACAGAAAAACCCTCCGGTTTTTATATCTTAGATTAATATTTAATGAAGTAACTAACAATATTAATTTAATATAACCAACAGTCCTGGCTACCATTTGCAGTGCTGGTGATTTTCCAGGATAAGCATTACTTCTCCTACAGGCTGATGCTCCCTTCAGCTAGCCATTCTGCCTAGGCTGCTGAAAACCTGGTACTTATGAGCTGTTCTTGGCTTTACTTACCTAGGCTGTCAGTGGCCTCTGGCACTGATGAGAGTACAAATGTTGCATTACTGATCTGCGGGGCAGTCTAGTTGCTTCAGCCTTTCAGCTTTGATTAACAGGAGTAATTAATCGTACAACTGATGAGGCTTGTGGTGACTAAGCCTGCACCAGTTAGGGGAGCAGCTTGTAGATGCTGGGGAGCCAGCTGTGAAGAAAGAAAGCGAACAGGAGAAAGAAGCCATGTCCAAAAGGACTTTTGTTCCTTTGAAGTGACCTTTCAGTGCAGGTTCTTTACTTTTTCATTTCCTTTATTTTGTTCTTTTTCTTATTTGTTCTGAAAAGAGTTGAGCACTCCTTTGCAAAGCAATTCATATGTAAAAAGTTTTCACATCGGGATTCATCTGATAAGGTCTGCAGAGGGGACTTATTTACACTGACAGGTTGGCAGCCAGACAACTTCTCCATTTTCTAAATGAAAAGAAAGTAGCAGCAGGACATCACCTACCCTCTGCCTTTCAGCACTGGAAGAGAACCAAAATTTGGCCAACAGCAGTTTGGGGAAGCCAGCTATTTAGAAGCTGCAGAAATACGTGGACACTGGGAATGTAATATACAGTTTGCTTTCTGTGAGAACCAACGCAGACACTTGACATTTGGGTTGGTGATTTTCTGGGATGGAGGACAGGAAGCTTGACCTAGCAGATGCAATTCATTTGCCCTTTTTTTTTAGCATGACAGTTGCAAATGTGAAATAATATAAATGTATTTGTAATTCTTGGTTGTAAAAGAAAAGGCAAGCACAAAGACCAGGTCATTTTCTCCACCATTCAGTTTTATATTCTAGTATGTAACCACTGTAGGATCACTTTCTCATTTCCTTCAAAGATACTTGTGGAGAAAGAAGATGAAGGTTCCTCAAAAGCCTAGTTCCCTCCCCACATCTCTGTGGTATGAGTGTCAGGTTAAGAACACTAAGGTGAGGAACCCTCAGTCTTGTGTTAGGAGTATGACGACTTCCTCCATATTTATCCATATACAATAACATACATGTGCTGTGTATTTTAATCCAGGACACATTTGCAGCTGTATCAGGGCAACAGAAGAAGGTAATCTCTTGATTCCTGCCTTTGCCCTCAGTTAGTTTGTCAAGCACAAGTAAAATTACTTTGTAAGCTACTACAGAGGCGCAGCACATAACATACTGAAAAAGAGTATGCACCTTTACTGTCATGGGTGAAATCCCGTGTTGAATGCTTTAGCATATGAAAGCCTCTGAAGTAAGGCCCACTTCTGCCTGGGTGAGTTTTAAGTGTGTTTTTTAGCTGCCATTAAACTTGGTATTCCTCTTAATGATGTTAGGGCATTGGGAAGTTACTTGCTTATGGAATCGTTAGCTGCATTGCAAAATGTTCTCCAAGTGAAAAAAGTTTTAGTGTAGAGATGGTAAGTGCCATCGTTGCTTGTATATGTACCTGATTCAACTTTATCTTCCAGCCATTCATGAGTAGAATAGTGCTGATGCTACTTGAAAATATGTAGCTGCTTCTTAGCTACATACTTGACTGTTCATACACTTGTCTTAATGGCCAAGCTCTCTGTTGAATCCAGATCTCATGCCACTGCCCTGCCTTCCTGCTCAGCACACACACCTGGCAGTTCTGCTCCACCCCTTGCTATTGCAGCTCTTTGTGAGATCTCACATTCTTGAAAGATGGGGAGCTGATATCTCTGGTGTTTGTGTGGTCTTAAAAATCAGATAAATGAGTAAAGTGCCCTGTAGAAGGTCAGAAGTTACTTCTTGTTTGCCCAAATGGCACTGAAGACCAGTAGCAGTAAAAATAACTAATACCCACGCCCAGGCTCAGTGCTGCTGAAATGCCAGTAAAAGCTAGATTTAGCTAGATTAATGGCCTGTTGCCTTTCACTCAATCTTTATTAAATATACTGGTGTGCATTTTATAAAATGTTTTATAGTAATTCCAGTAATGGTAAAGTAAGTTTGTTTTCCATAAAACAGAAAGGGAAGCTGTTTACTGTCTTCTGTGTAGTTTCTAGGTTATTTATCTTGAGAGGAGAAGTGAATGTCAGCCATATGCCCATATGCCTAGCCCATATGCCTAGAACAGTGACATTTTCTACCAAATTAGTTTATAGCACCTAAACAGCCTCACACTGGTGATGCTTACAACATGAGCTCACTTGCCTAATGCAAGCAGATCACAAATGTGTCTAACAGTTCAGGTGAACATTTCTCAGAGGGGATGCATGTGTCATGATGGATTCAGGCTGCTAAATTGGAACCATACATGGGTGTAAATCCCTGTGGGAAAACATGACCTGGTATCTTTTCTGGTCCAACTGCCAGTTTTCTCTTTTTTAGGTGATAATAAACCAAACATTAGGAATATGATTGACATCTGTGACCCAGTAAATACTGCCAACAATAGCTTTCACACCATCTGTAAGGGAAACAAGGAAGGTCCTTTCATTATTGGAGAGGGAGGTTTTGGTCAAGGCAACTGGAGCAGGAAGTCTAAAAACTTAAAGATCAATGTTTCTGTAACTGTTTTACATTAGGAAAGCAGTGATGTTGCAAGCTACAAGAAAAAAACAATTGCTGGCAAAAGAAAAAGATACAGTGTCTTTAAGGCCTATATTAAAGTTATCAGATTAAAAAGCCAAGTATTGCTGCGTAAGTCCTTACTATCCAGTGTCAAGCCCAATAGCATGTGAATGACTGCATCAGAGATGATGACCTACTCAAACTTTGACTAATGCTCTTAGGAGTAATAGAGTTTATGAGAATTTCATGTACAGAAGTTTTTTTGAGCAGTATCACTGCAGTTATTTTAAAGATGTTCTTAAAGGAAGCTAGCACACTCATCACAATCCTTTTTTTCTTTAAATATAACTCTTGTGGTTAGAGCTGTGTCTCTCTAAAGAGCAGCTAAGCTGTGGTAGTAGCTTGTCTATAAATGACAGAAGTTCATTGAAATTGCACCTTGATGCTCAACCTGGTGGTCAACAAGGTACATTAAAGGCGAAACAATAAGGGATAGCAATATTTGGGAGTATTTCTCCGTCATATTGGAGTGCTAGGTGTGGAGATGGACAAGAAACAGCTTTGTCTGATGGTCTAAGATGCTCGTCTGGTGGATGAGACACAAGAGGTGCCTTGCTTGTCTAAGGAGGAGGAATTAAACATGCATACTGTTTATGAGAAAAGGATACTAAGAGTAGCTGAGTCATTTGACCTCTGCTGGCTGGAAACTTTATCTTTTTAATTGATTTTTGGAAAGAGCCCTTAATTGTCATCTAGTGTCAGAGAAGAGAGGATAAGCTGCATAGCAGTGAGGGGAGAAAAGAGGGATATGGGAAGAAGTGGCAGCTGGAAGAGCCCTGGCAGAATAAAGCGCACGAAGTATGGTGTGTCTCTGCATTCTCCTGCTTCATCTGGGCTGCACCATGTTATACGAATAAGCGCTGTTGCAGGACGACAGAAAAGGACCAGATGTGAAGACACCCTCAGCATTATGTGTGCAGAAAGCTCTCTTAGCAGTAATATGCTTGTGCTAACCCACATGTACATGCACACAGAGGTACATACGCACTCGCTTCTGCTTGTCTGCCAACTGCAGCTACTCAGACGAACACCAGCCAAGAGAAGAGACAGCTCTGTTGCAGCTAGTCTTGAGAGAAAAAAAACAAAAGCATAAACTAAAAGATTCCAATTCAATAGTTGAGATTTAGGATTACAGAAATACTGAAATTGAAGCAGGTTGTGCTTGGTTTTTTTGGGTGAGTAACTGTGCCCCTATTGCTTTTGTTTGTATGTGTACACATATAGCATGTAGAGGATCAAACAAGTAATCACATCGTGTGGGGCATAATCTGTAGTTACCATTAATACCAACTAGTGCTCAGCATAATTCCTGCTGCCTTCTGTTGGAGGGCAAACCAATCTGATCTGGTACTATTTTAGAGGTGACTAGGAGGAAATTAAATCTTTGTGTGAAACCATGTGCATATACAGTATGCACCAGGCCAGGAGGTATTCATTGCTTTTAGACCTCTGAATAAGAAGCTTGGTGGTTGCTTTCCCCTTTCAGGAGCAAGGGGAGATTCTGCTTTTCTTGTAGAAGCTGGATGCTGCTGGCCCTTCATTTTTTTTTCTGACTGAGAGACGTAATTCTGCCACAGTTGTGAGCATGACCATAAAGACATGTGCCAGCTCCTGACCCGGAAGGAAAAATGTCTGGCTCTAGGCTGGTGCCACTCTCTGAGCAGAGGCATGGTGGAAGGTGCTAGCCTGAATTGCATCAGGCTGACCGCAACAGCAGGCATGTGAATATAGGATACATCTGTATTTGAATCTAGTAAGTAAAATAGGTTGGAAAAGCAAAAGTGAAGTTGCAGCGGGCATGCAGGGCAAAAAGTACAAAGGGAGGAAGTGGTATGAACAGGAAAATGAGGGAAGCCGTATAATCATTTTGGGAGATATTTCACATTTGAATTCTGGAATTTTCTGGAATGCAAATCAAACCAACACTTGGAAACATCAGTGTGTGTGTTTCCAGGTCACGAAATACTCTGATTGAAAGAGCTGTTAAAGGCCTGTTGGTATCAAACCCTCTTTCGAAAAAGGGTCTTTTCCAATATTTAGTCTTAATTATTTACTTATCACTGTATTTGCAGTAAGTAAGGATATATATGATATTACAGAGTAAGATGATAAAAAATAATGTTGTGAATGATGCCCTTCCTGCCCAGGCAAAGCCATCCACATTAGCACTTTACTCTGACAGAACTGCACACTGCAAGGCAGGTTTGAAGCAGGAGCTGAGAATGTAAAGCCATATCTCAGAATATACTCATTCTGCCTAGTGATTATTTGCAATATCATTTTATTTCATTTTCATTTATTTTGATTCCTCATAGGGGAAGCTTGCATTCTTTTTTAAATCAAAGTTTCTCTATTTATTCTGTGTTTTATTAAAAAAGGATCATGTGATAAAAATAGTACTCCAACTATTATGTTGATAGGTTACATATCTCAAATATCAGACCATGAATTGGTCAGTTCACATTGCTTCTCCTAAAAGTATGTAAATAATAAAACCATGAAAAATTAATTAACTAAAAAAAGAGAGAAATCTCAAACTTGTAAAACAAATATTTTTAATGCAGATTTTTTTTATATTTTCTCCTCACTGGAGATGCCATTGAATTTTCATTAAAATTCTCATTTTGTCTAAGCAAATTTATTGCTTTTTTGACTGGTGAAATTTATGCAGAAGTCTGAATCCCAGGAATATTTTTTCAGCCTTCCTTATTTGCAAATTATATAAACTGGTAAGTAATTCTAAATGCAATAATTTATTTTGAAGCAGGATTTTTTTTAAAGAAGATGTGTAAGACAGATCACAGCAGATCTGAATAGTTATTATGGATCTGGAGCTGAAAAATAGAGAGTTTGTCAGGAGAGCTCTGTAGTCTTTTCCTGTCACAACATGAGACAGAACTGATGGTTTCTGGTTTTGAACTAAAAATGGCTTGTTACTAATTCCTATCTAGAAATCAAGTCATATGTCTAAAACTAAATCAAATTGTAATTAATCCCATAAGCAGGCCTACTCATCCCATTGGTGTTGTCTTCTAGCTCACTTAGGGGTAGCAAAGATTTTTTATGATCCATGTTGCCAGCCTGAAATGTCTGAAGATATGTGTGTGTGTTATTGCTTATGCACAGCAGATGGTAAAAAGCATAATGATAATCTGATCCATTCTGTAAGACCTTGAAAGGCTTTTTGTGGTTTTCCATGAAAATCTGGGGAGCAAGAGAGAGAAATGGAGAGCAGGAAAATGAAATAAAAAGAAGGGATTTTTGAACTCCTACTAGCGCACTCGAGTCTGCAGCTAGCTACAGCACTTGCTTGGGGATTGATAGAGATCTCATGATCAACCTATAAATCTCAGGGGCTCACAAACTTCTATAAGGTGTTTCTACTTCTTACATAAGCCTAATGTCACTGCCAGCAAAGTAGATAAAGCACCCCTTATTATGCAGGTATTGCATGTATGGTTTTAACAGGTGAATGCAGATGTCCAAGCGCAATAGTTATGTCTAAGTGCTACCTTCATTTTCGTCCTTTGCCATCTGTCTGGCATGCTGAATTTTATGCCATCAAATATTAATTGCCTCTTGGGAGTTTCTCACTAGAAGAGCTCAGCATGGTGCTTGCAACTGGAAACCCACAACTGTGTGAACATCCCAAAGGATTTAATTCGCTTGGGCTGCCCTGCATAAATTTCCCCTGAAACGTGTGCTCACGTTGCACAGCTTGTCTTACTGTTTGAGGACTGAGCCTTCACAGCAGGAATACATTTTACAGTTTATAGATCTGCTCTAGAGGATGTGAGCTAGAGATACCCAGTGCAGCTTCCACGCCAGAGAGAACCCAAACTCTCTGCTGTTGTGCAGTTCATGTGCAGTACTACACTGGACAAAGCAGGTATAACTCATCCTTACCCAGGTTGCACTCACTGGGCACAAGACTGCAGAAAATCAAGGTCATATTTAAAAAATTCTGAATGAGTATTTAAGTATCACAGGATAGGGAAAGTTATGGGATGTTCAGTGGTGGCTTCATTCTTGTTGGGTGGGGTTACAGAATCCTTGACTTTCTCACCTATAGTTCAGGGATCAGCGGCAGCTATTACCTCTTTTTCCCATCAAGTTCACGTGTAGGTTCATCATCTGTGAATTGGCTTCCATTAAAAAAAAAAAGTAAAAAGTCCATCCAGTTTATCTTTAAAACCAGTAGGTTTTATTGATGCTAGATGCCACCCAGTGTTTTATGAGAATTAATATATTAACTGAATTTCCTGAAGGCTTATTATTTCACTTCTCTCACAGTCTGGGGTTGTTTTACTGTTACAAACAATTTCATACTTATCTGTTATGGCCTTTATGATGAAGTACACTGAAACTGAGGTAATATCTCTTCTCTGAAAAGGCTGTACAGCCTGCCGAGGCTTTCTGACTGCCTCACCTTGTGTGATATACCTTCATTCTGCCTGTGCTGATGAGTTTTCTGAGAGGTGGTATTGCCAACATGACCTCCTACTCTGGGGATGCTTTCCTTCCCCTGAAGTATTGTGCTGATGCATTGTTCAGCATTGGATGCATCAATACAACACTCTCATATATAAAATACCAAAATGCTCTCTCTCTCTGTGTGCTCTGCAGCCTTCAGTGCTCTGTCACTTCTCAGCAGCTTGTGCTAGGAAGGTGCATTGACTCCCTTTTCTCATGCACTGAATAGCTGTTGCATAACTGAACTGCATCCGGGCTTCAGCTGTGGAATAGGAGAAAGGGAGAAAAATGATGACTCTCTCTCAACTGGATTGATTAAATTATCAAAGAATATCAGTAGTGTCTGAGTCAGATACATACGCTTGAAAGCATAGGATGGTGTGCTCCTGGACAAAATGATAGATGGCAGAATAGTAAAGGTTTTGTTGGTGTAACTAACCAGCTGGACATGTAAGGAGACATCCTGTAGTTGTGATACATGGTCGTAATTCACGCATTAATGGTTGGATACCTCATCAGTTGATGGGATTTCTGCTTGGATGTTAACTGCATATGATGCAAGTTTCTCCTATTCTAACCCTGCTGCTTCACATTATAGAACCTCATGTTGCTGTTATCAGGCAGAATATTTTCTTAACAGATTAGTATTTCCTATCTTAGAAAAGGACTCAGGCATATTTCTAAATAGGTGTAAGGTCTTCTCAATGTTGCAGAGAGGCTCCAGCATCAGTTACTGTTAAAGCACAGGCAACATGGTAAGATAAATGACAGTGAGGTATTCAGCATTTTTCTTATAAGTCAGAATGCATGTAAAGGAAATACTCGCCTAGAATAAGGTTGCTCATTCTGAGTATCACTGCTTTTTCATTGCTTGAGATTTTTTGAGCTTTGTGGCAATCAGCTTGGACCAGGAGAGGAGTGGTCACTTCTTACGGCAGGTCTGTCAAGTTTGTATACCTCTCAGCAGTGTTTTCAAATAGAAGTTCTCTTGAACTGTTAGTGGGGAGGAGTGTGCCCTGCTGAGCACTATATGACTCAGTACCACATGTTACAGGAGAGTTTACAGAAAGTGACAGTTTCAGAGATGACAAGCACCAAGTGCTGATTATTTCAGAAGGAATCATAATACATCATTGCAATCTACTTGCATTTATCCTGAAGCCAAAATGGGGGTATTGGCCCCTTCTTTCAGTGGCTGCCTCCCTCACTGATCTCTTCATGCCCTCCCAGGACTCACAGCTCTTCTGGAACTGGACCTGCATGGGCAACAAACTGCCCCTGCTTATGCGCTAGTTCCACATTCTGCCTCTAGCATCAGCTCATCCTAAAACCACACTTGGCTTTTCCAAGACATGCACAGTTCAATTTCACACTGGATGAATTAATGGAGCTTCTCTTATTACGCTAGTACAGTGAGTAGCAGTGTCATATTAGTCTTTCATTGATTAAGTAGCAGCACAGTGGCATTAGCTTTCCTGCTACGTGATGCCTAAGGATCCAAACTATACCACTTTTTTTTATATATTTGACAAGATCCTGGATTTCTCTATCATACTTTTATTGGCTATCACCTTCTACCATAGAAAGATAAGACATGTTAAATTAATTACTTTTTTCAATACCTTAAGCATGTGCACAATCTCCAGTCATCAGCAGCACTAGCTGCATAATTCAGGTTGTAATAGCACCTACTGAGTATCTCCCAGTTTGTACATCTCACTGCAGGTACTTTTTGCCAGACTTTTACAGGACTGCAGACCTCCAGCGTGGTAGTGTAGCATCTAACTGCTTGTCAGTCCCACTCTCAATCTCCTCATTATTTCAGTTGCATGGCTACAATAATTAGATTCTATATTTTTCATACTTCATAAACTAGCTTAAGACTACACTAAACAGGGACACAAAATTTCCTTTGTCTGTAGATCTTGGTTATCACTTTGTATGGCAGTCTTTATTTTGCTCAAAAATGAGACCAGGTGGTGTTCAGTCCCTACTACAAAGCTGATTTGACCAATTTACTGAAGCTAAGCTGGTACAAACTGAGCATTTAATTAACTTTTAAGGTTCTGTCTAGAGCAGAACAATGTCTGGACTGCATTGCATCAGCTTGCATAGCTCTCTACCTTTCTGGATACAACTGCACTTAGGGGCTAGTCCTGACAACTGTGCTTGTGAAAACCACGAAAATACAGGAAGATGTATTACTGACGAGGAAAATGTACTACTGACTATACATGTACTAGAGGTGCTTCATAAACCCGTAAGCTATCTTGTTACAGAGTTTGAATCATGGAGAAAATGCGTTTTAACATTCAGAAATGATACAGATGTGACTCCATTGTAAGGTTTTTCTAGCCCAGTTCTGCTAGCTTAGGAGGAAAGAAGTGCATGCCGTATGGGCACACTGAATGGAGGGCTGCTCTTCAGCATTCCTGTTGTCTTCCAGATTGCTTGCTCCGTTATGTAGGTACATGGATGTGTAATGCTGTTTATCTGATAATGATATTGCTACATTTCCAAAGATCACATTGAGACCCCACTGTTTTAGGTACACAACAGGTATGCAACAAAATACCACCTGTTCCAAAAACTTGTCATCCAAAAAAATAACTGGCCTGATTTCTATTTTAGCGGTCTTTCTGGGTGACTCATTCAGGATTATGTGACAACAAATCACCAGCTTCTTCAGTAGAATTGCCTATAAATGTCGAGTTGACACAGTATCTTTATGATGCCTTATTCCTATTAATTAGCATAGTTTTGTGATTTTTTTCATGCTTTTAGTGACATATGTCAGTAGTATTTGCAAAGGTTATAAACAGGGAGGAGGGATTAAGTACTTTTGATTATTATAGATGCAACATCAAGATTTCTGGCGTGCATGACTGATAGTATCATGAAATAGGCAAATTATTGAATACCCCAGCTGTGAGTGTTACCTTGAAGCCACTGTTCCACATATTTCTATGTGCTCATGCCTGCATTTTCTCTATTCTTTACTGGGTTCATTAATGCCTTTTGGAATTACTCCCATGCATAAAACAAGGTGCTCATGCTGTGGCCAGCAATGAAGGAGCCACAATGGGTTGGTGTGTCTCACATGCTTCTCTTGAGCCTCTGCAGCTGGTCACCTTGGAGACAAGAAGTATCCTGGGTAGGCCCCACAATTGCTTTAACCAAGTGGCAGCTCCCACATTTTCTGCTTCATGTGTTATTAGTGGCATTTCTTGAATAATCCGTGGTTGTTCCAATCTGAGGCTTTTACTATAACCCATGATGGCAACACATTCTAAAGCTTGTATATTCCTCCAGGGATAATATTTAATTTGGAAGTTTATCAAGACTTATTCCAGTTCGCCAACAGTGGTGTGAGGAAAGTCCCAGAAGGGGAGTCACTCTGCTAGTTTTTCCCATGGCTGCTACCACAAATAGATACTTGAAGAAGACTTAGCGTATATTTGCAGCCTCTTAACACAGAAGAATAGGAAATCCCTCTAGAGATCATGAAGCATCTGTAAAGCTATATTGATTTTGAGCCAGCCAGCCCTAATCTATTCTGAACTCTTCAGCTCTCCTCTTGGCCCTGGGCAATGATGTGAAATAATGCCGGGTATTAGGATTTTATGTATTATTGGTTAACACTATTGACTCCAGGAGAAGTTTTAATTCTGCCAGCAGTGCGTCTTTAGCATCAGCTTCCCACCTTATTCTGCTTAAGACAGCCCTTTTAAATGTTAGTTTAGTTGTTGCTAAGCTAACAGGAATCATCACAGTATTGGAGTGCATGTGTGCCCTTAGGGTTCATACCACAAAATGCAACATTTCCATTTTCAGTTATTCACCAGTAGCCTCTTTCCTCTTAATAGTGCTGTCCTCTTACTAGTCATGAGCAGACAGGTTTCTTTCTTATTAGGTATCTTTAAGTTTCATAGCTTGTAAAAAGCAGCTTCTCTTTCATGTTTACCACATGTTGTGTACAGCCCTTGCTCACATACCAGCACTTGCTACTAGATAGTAGTTTGGTGAGTCCCAGAACTGGTATCGCCTGATCTCTTAAGGATTTATGCCTCTTATTGAGCGAGCTGGTGCCTAAGAAGATGCAGAGCCCAGGCTCTAGTATCTAACTGGGTTTACCTCCAAGCCTATACTTAGTGGCAGGGATGTTAGGTTTTCTCTCTTCTGTTCAGTCACCTATTCACAGTAAACCTTAGGAACAAATATCTTTGTACTCTGATTAGTTTTAAATTGGATCAGTGTGTTCAAACACTACTGATGGAAAGCAGAGAAAGATACACACACCTTGATTTCCTTATTCTCTTCTTAGTGTTTTCTAAAGTCAAGGCTAGAAATTCAGCTTCAGTTGGATCTGCTTGATCTTTTGGTGGTTAATAGTAATGACAATTTGTATTGTGGGCTGGGGTTTTTTTTGTTGTTTTGGTTGGTTGGGTTTTTTTTTGGTTGGTTTTTCGGTTGTTTTTTTTTTTGTACTATCTCAGGCAAATCTTGTGCTTTGGAAAATAAACCTTATAGGGATCAGAAGTAATAATTCATTGTTCATATATGTATGGTGGGGCAAAAAAATGTCACAGAGTGAGTAGATGCCGGCACCAACTTTAGTTGTAATGAGTTCATGAAAGGGGAAAAAAAAAGCTCATGGACCCTAACTTATTCCTTGGCCTTAAACAATGAATATTATTTCTTTAAGATTATTTGATTTTAAGTAAGTCTTGTGAATATGATTAACATGCTCAAGATTATCCAGCAGGATAAATTATTCATGCAAAGTACAGATTTATAAATTATATACAGAGATACATACAGATTTATTTAATTTCACTTAATAACCTGATAAATTTGAAAATGAGATTTTTTTTTCTTCTCAAAATCTTTCTTTGCAGTGCTATAAGTAGCTTCATAGCAGATAAAATAGGATAAACAATGAAAAAAGGGTCTAACTGCAGAGCTCACAGAGTAACACAATAGATTGTTTTAGAACAGCAGAGAATGTTGTTTCTTTTGGAAGGGACTAACCTATAACTGTGATCTATTCCAACTACTTGTTTTGAAGTAGGTCTGCATGAGAGTGAGCCAGATTGAATCCCAAAAGCTGACAGACTACAGTTATTAGCTCAAGAAGCAACTTAAATCTGACAGTACATAGATCAGAAATTAGTTTTGAAAATTTCATGCATGAAGACATAAGGACATAGTTGAATCTCAGACTCAAGAGAAGACTTTGGCTTCTCAGTGTGCTTATGTCCTTCTGCATTACGGAGGTGCAAGTGCTTCTCCCAGGACACTCTCTGCCATTTCAGGAAAGGTGCTTGCCTAGGTTTAGGCTGGGAGATAAAGCAACTTAAATGAAAACTGTACTAGAAATATCAGTGGTTTTTATCTTGACATTTTAAAGGGCTAGGAGTTTAGATGTCTGGTTTTTGAAGCAGTGCAATGTTCAGAGCTTTCTTCAGGTTTCTAACAGTTCTTGACATGATATGTTTCTTGCAGTAATCCATGGCAGTAATATACAGCACTGTGTCTGCCACCAAGGAAAAAACTGTATGTAATCTAGTGCACAGCCAGGTAGAGCGAAACTGAGGCATCAGCAAAATCACCTACTACTTTATTGTTTTAGTTTTAGTTGTAATTTACTCATAAAAGTAAATTGTATGACCAGTAATCTCATGAAATAAGAAGACATCTGAAGATTATCAGATCTAAACACAGAGCTTAGGCTGGATCAAAATCAAGGCACCAGAAATTAATCCTTTCATGCTATATGAAAATGCATGTTCAAGTTCCTGGGTCTGACTTCAGCTATTATGATTTACATCCAGAATTGAACCAGACTGATCTGCAAAATCTCTAAAAGTAATTAACAAGTCTTAAGTACTTCAGATAAGCTTATGATTTAGTAACTGGAAAGCATGTCCTGTTAATGATCTAAGCATATTATAGAAAGGAGGAGGCTCAAAATTACAAAAGTAGCAGACAGAGGGGTTATAAACCTTACCTTCAATTTGTGATACTCCTATGGTAGTCTGGAGATCAGAGGTTATATAAAGTGCTTTTTTCCAAAGTGCCAGCCAAATAAATGTTAGTATGATAGCTCCTAAATTGAAAGGGGTTAGGTTTAGCTTAGATAAAAGGAAGAAGTTCTTTACTGTGAGGGTGATGAGACACTGGCACAAGTTGACCAGAAGAATTGTGGCTGCCCCATCCCTGACAGTGTTCAGGGCCAGGTTGGATGGAGCTTTGAGCAACCTGGCCTAGTGGAAGGCATCCCTGCCTGTGGCAGGAGGTTGGAACTGGATGATCTTTGAGGTCCTTTCCAAACCAAATGATTCTATGATTCTGTGATAGGTAGATGTTCAAACACTATAGACTTGAAACAGACAACGAGAGTAAATAGAACCCATTCAAAACTGAAAAATCCCATTGATTGAGACTGTTAAATAAGATTTACTTCCTAAGAAGTTGAAAATACCTTGCCATGACATAGCTCAGCACCAGGGAGGTGTCTGTGCCAGCTCACATCCTGTGAGTTGTACTTGTGTGGGTCCACTGTTACTTGGTTCTCATCTCCTACAGGACTAACATTAATTTGGTCACAGATCACTCAGGACAGACTGAAAACTGATCTGAAAACCCAGAATCTTTGTTTCCGGTCAGTTCTTTGCTCTGGCTCACTGTGCAGCCCCAAAAGTACGGATGCTGGCAAAGGACATGCAGGAGGAGCACATGGCCAGCAGCTGGAAGGCACTTGCAGCAGTGACTCTGAGCTATTCGCAGCATGTCTGTGAGTTACACAGTCTTCCCACCACAGGAAAGGAAGCAGAAAGGAGGTCTGGGTAAGATCAGGTTGGATAAAATCTGATGTTTTGAGGAGGCAAAAGGAGCTGAGTTTATCTAGCCTAATAAAAGGTTTACTTAAAACATGGTATAGAACAAAACCAGTGCAGCCTATAAGCAGTCACCCATAAGGTGAACACAATATATTCAGGTGTGTTTTGAAGCCAGACTGGCAAAGCAATTCCTGTGGGAGAATATTTTCTCTATTGCATAAATAATTAAGCAGTGGTGGTGTTTTGCCTTAAGGCAACAGCATTACCATAAAGTATTTATCAGTAATACAAGCAGATATGAGGAAATAAGAAGGGTCAGAAGATTTGAGCCAGAAGATTTGTAGTCACACAGAAGAGGGACAGGTTTCTTGAGCTTTGTGGAGAGCTGAAAGCCTTCTGTAACAGGTTTTAAGTCCCCTGAACCAGCAATTTGGCCAAGGAGGAGATAAGGAAAGTTTTCTGTTTCGGGCATGGGAGCCTCTTGGCATAGTAATACAGAGGAGTTTTTTGTTACCCCTACATGGTATTGCCCCATTTGACTGCCTCCTTCCCCTGCTCCTGTGCAGGGCTGGAGGACTAAAAAGTCTGTAGAGCAGCAACACTGGTACTGGTGTAGTTCTGTATCTGCAAAGTTGGCTACAATGGGTGAAAATGGAAAAGAAACAATTATCCTATAATTGTGTTTTGTAACTGAGTTTCTTTTTCAAAGGAAGTGAAAATAAGTAAATTGTGGTATAATCTTAATCTTTTGTGAGACTATTGCTTCTTTACTGTGTAGCACTTGACTCTGGCACTTCTATTGGTAGGGGAAGGGCCAGTGTGATGAGCAGCTCTCCCTCTCCACACTGCCTTCCCCTTGCAAAAGTCATGCACACATTTGGATCTCTTCAGCCAAACTCTGTAAAGCAGAAGGAAAGCACAGCTCATTTGATGATCTGGATCTAAATAGGAAGTTGTTGTCTGAATTAAAAGAGAGAGACTGCAGAGGATGAAAGAGAAGTAATATGCTTATTTTCAGGTTTAGCAGTGCTGTTACTCTGCTTGTGTCCCAAGCCCATACACAAATAATTTGGAATTTGCTGTCTTAATGGCTGTTGTTGGGTTTTTTTTATTGTACCTCTGCAGCGGTGCAGGTGAATGTGAGAAGGGTTTTGCACATCTATATATGTATTTCGGGTAGGCACTGCACAGCTAAAGCCTCTTTTAATTTTCTCTCTAATTTATTTTTAATTTGTAACCCCCCAAGGGTAAATCCTTATTATATGATGTAAAATCATCTCTTCTATAAAGCAGCTTATTTGTTGATTTCTAATTTCAGCCAGCTGAGGCAAAGCTGTAGCTTTCTTCCAAACACTGAGTGCTCCTCTGTATATATAACTGTCAAATTGTCTCGCTGCAAAATCAGTAAAAAATGCAAAAACCTGAATCTATCCTAGAAAGGGCAAAGAGAGGGATTCATATTTCTCTGTGTTAACAGTATGCTAGATTTCTGAGTCTTAAATAATATTCTTAATATGCAATTTGCTTTCAAATCTACATTACATTTGGGTTAGACTGAATAGGAAGGCTTATATTTTCAAAAGCTTGAGAAATTAGGGGTTTGTTTTTTGGAAGGGGATATCCATCAAAAGATAGTGTCTGAAGATGGTATTACTCTGTGCACTCATATAAATGCATGCTCACCGACATCAGTATGCGCTTTGGCTCACTGGAAGTGTTTTCTTTAAGCTAACTTGCACACTTTATGGTTTAATATTTGTTTATATGACTGGCTGGCAGCCTTACTGAGAGTCCTATTGAGATAATAACAAAAACCACATGATCTGACGTAATCCCTCTTGCCTTTACATTTCGTGGGAGAGGTATTTATTTTCAAAATACTGGTTATCTTGTCCTAAACAATTAATCTGAAAGATGTTAGGAGAAAACAGCTTTAAAAATGCCTTACCAGCTATTTCAGGTGTAGGTATCTGCATTCAGTCCTTTTGGCCTACCATGCTTAAAACTCAGAAGGCCTGAGTAATTAGTTTGCTTTGTGTTGTCATCAAGGGAAATAAAAAAACACCACAAACAACAGATTGTCTCTTTTTGTTTTGTTCTTAATTAAGTGTGAAGTTTTTCCCCCACTTTGTTTTTATGCAAAGATGATGTTTCTATTCAGGATGTAGACTTTTGAATAAAGCTCTTGATTCCCTCTGTTTTTTATTTTAGTCTTCCCAAGTTAAGTCAAGGCTTCCCCCTTATCATTGCACTGCAGCAGGTTGAAGGAGGTGATCCTGCCCCTCTGCTCTCGTGAGGCCTCACTTGGAGTACTGTGTACAGTTCTGGTGTCCTCAACATACAAAGGACATGGAACTGTTGGAACAAGTCCAGAGGAGGGCCACGAGATTGATCAGGGGACTGGAGCACCTCCTGTATTAAGACAGGCTGAGAAGGTTGGGGCTGTTCAGCTTGTAGAAGAGAAGGCTGTGTGGAGACCTCATAGCAGCCTTCCAGTATCTGAAGGGGGCCTACAAGAATGCCTACATACATTAATTTTGGCATTGCTTTTTGCTCTGCCCAGCCTTCTCAGCTGAAACTGATCTTCTGCAGTTAAGTTCAGAGCTGTTAATCAAAGATAAAGTAGTGCTTGTCAACTATTTTTCTTCCATCATTAGCAAAGAAAGGATGGAGAAAGCAAAACAGAGAACCCCATACATCAGTTAAAATTGTAGAAGATTTCATTTCCATCTCTGGAAACTCTGGCTTTACTTATTAGCCAGAAGTTATGGCTGTACATTTGTTTTTAAAGCTAACTTATTTGACCACATCTGAGCAGTACAGTGAAAACTGAAGCAGTACAGTGGAAACTGAAGCTGGAGAAAGACGGCGCTAACAAACCAAAAGCACCAAGAGAGTCCTTGATGTATGTCAATAGTCCTTGCTCAGGCAACCTAATGTCTGTACATTTCTTGAGTCTACTGTTACTTTCTGCTTTGTAGGTACCACCAAGGTCCTACTATAACAAAATCAGGTGGGATTTTCACTATTCAGATCGAGACTGCAGTTTGATGTCTGAAATCTTTAACCTTTCTCTTTACAATTAAACTAAAAAAATCCCTCTGAAATGTTGACTATGTCATTCCATTGCACTGATGTTTTCCAGTTGATGTTTTAAAGGTATTATCTGTGCAGCATAAAAATTAGAAATATAGTTTCAGTACCTCTAAAGGATCTGTGTGGTTTACACTGATTTTAGTAGGAATTAGGATATCTAATCTCAAATGCTTTTTTGAAAATACCTCCCTAAATGTGTCAAAAGATATAAAATACTTCTGCATGCTCAAATCATCATAAAAAAATACTTAAATGTAGCCATAATTAATATTTGAAGGGTGGAATTTTCTTTTTCGTGAGCTCTGTTGTAAGTTGGTGGTAACTGTAAAGTTTGGTGTGGTTGAATGTACTGACTTCTTATTTAGGGTCTTAAATAATTTACCTACTCACCACATTGTTTCTGCTATTCCTCTGCTGCTTATTGAGAAAAAAAGAGAGGGGAGGGAAGGAAGGAAAGCTTTTTAGCATTTACAGTTTTGCAGTCAGTGTCATTCTCACTTTAACAAATAATTAGGTTGTTGCCTAATAATATCCCACTGGAAGTGTGTTTGTGCGAGTGTCTGTTAATGAACAAACATCAAATGACTCAGGTGTTCTGTTTAGGTGAATCCTAATTCAGGTCACTCAGTGGGGCCAAGATTTATCATCTAAGATTTCTGAATCAGCTTCTGAAGTAATTATTTTTCTGTGATTGCATCTTACAAGTTCTAAGATACTCCTGTGCTGTAGGGAGCCTACCATTTCTAGTAGTATGGCAGCTCATATATCATCAGGTCTATTTGAACCAGAGAGCGAACACTCTTGTGATGAAGGAAAATGATGAGAGAGAATTGGGAAGCCTGAACAAGTTTTGGTGGCAATAGACAATAATGTTCCTTTTCTTCTGTATTTTCCACCACTCGTTTTGATGATCACAGGCACTTAGAAAGGCTGCAGCAACATGAACAAATCTGAGAATAGTGAGGTTTTTTACGACTTAAAGACAGTTCGAATTCCATTTCTGATACTTTGGTAGTACAGGTCAGCCTTACTTGGATTCCTGTTTAGGCTGCAGACCTCCAGTTGTACTGTGTTCAGCCACAGTTGGTATGTTCAACCCCTTTCACAGTGGGGTCTCATCATGTCTGGAGCTTACTGTAATGCAAATAGGTAACAGTTTGCCCACCCTCACTAATGAGCTGGTTTCTTTTGAACAGAGAACAGTAATAATTCCTAGCCTAGCATGAGGGATGCTTTGACCTTTTGAAAGTTGCACGTTTGATCTGCAGGCCGTATTGTACTGTCAGTCTTCATGTGGTGGAAATTAAGTACTGGGTGATTGACAGGGCCCTCACAGAACATAGCAAACCTGCCTACCTCAGAAATCGATCCTGGTAGCAGAACAATCTGTCACGCAAAAATCTGTCTCAGTACAACCTTTCTCTAAACAAGTCTGATATTTTGAACCTCTTGGATCAAAATCATCCTTGGAACGTGGTTATTATCTTTCAAGATAATCTTTGGAACAGGATCTGTAATCTGCCCAAAGGTATTGCTCTAATATTCCATCATATTTGCAAATACTGCAATCTGCCACTCTGGAAAAACCCTCCTGCGTCATGTGTGATACAACATTCGTCAGTATGTATGGAAAATATAAATGTATGTAGTAATTTGCTCTATTCTTTAGCATTTCATATGTGTATATATAAAACTAAGAACATATTTACAGTAAACCCAAGCTGTACTTGCTTTTCCCAGTGTTGTTTACATCTTAAGTGAAGAGTCAGTCTGACCCTCACGTATTACTTCACCCAGCTGGCTTTTTCAATATCTGCAAGACAAATAGGGCATGTTAGTCTTCATGTCCTTGCAGTACCTCTTTGTATATGGTGCTTTTGAAGTGCATATTGTAAATGCAAGAGATGTGCTAGATAATTTCTCTTGACAGGCAGATATTTTGTGCATGTAGACCTAACTCTTACATAATTCTTCTTGTTTCTTACTGCAGGAGAAGAAAACTTGCTGGCAATTTTGAAAAGGAGATGGTGGAAGTACATGATCCTGGGAATAATAGATATAGAAGCCAATTACTTGGTAGTCAAAGCTTATCAATACACCACTCTTACTAGTGTACAGGTAAGAACTCAAAGGATTTTCAGTTTTGAGGTAAGATAATAAGGTCAGTGGTGCAGTGCCCATTGGCTTTGGTGCGCTAACAGCTAGTTACTGTCTATGTCTTCTGTATACCTTTTAATGCTGTCTTGTAAAACACATTTTTTAATATTGGACCATTTTTATTACTCAGTGTTTTCCAAACTGTACAAAAACATACTGGCTTTAATTTTATTTTCGCATGCTAAACTATTAATGATCACATTATTGGCTTTATCTACTTGATTTGGTCCTTTAAGGAAATATTTTCCTGTGGGCTGAAATGTTTTTCTCACTTTATATTGTACTTTAGAAAAATATAATGACTTCTTTTAGGATTCCATAATTAGATCTGAGCGCAAATATGTGGTGGGTTGACCGAGTGTCCACCAAAGCTGCTCTGTCACTCCTCCCCTGGCCAGGAGAGTCATGAAAGACTTGAGATCAGGCCAAGGAGAGATTACTCACCAGTTACCATCAAGGGCAAAACAGACTCAGTTTAGGGAAATCATCTTAATTTGTTACCAATCAAATCAGAAAAGGGCAATGAGAAACAAAACAAAATCTTAAAAACACCTTTCTCTCGCTCCTCTCTTCTTCCTGGGCTCAGCTTCAGTCCCAAATTCTCCTCCCTACAAGTGGCACAGGGGTACAGGGAATGTGGGCTATGCTCAGTTCATCACATGTCTCTGCTGCTCCTTCCTCCTCAGGGGAAGGACTTCTCACATTCTTCCCCTACTCCAGGACGGGGTCCCTCCCACAGGAGACAGTCCCCCATGAGCTTCTTCAGTGTGAGCCTTTCCCACAGGTTGCAGTTCTTCATGAACTGCTGCAGCGTGGGTCCCTTCCATGGGTGCAGTCCTTCAGGAACAGACTGCTCCAGTGTGCATTCCTCCGCAGGTGAGGGGTCACAAGCCCTGCAGCAAACCTGCTCCAGTGTGGGCTCCTCTCTCCACGGGACCTGCTCAAGCATGTGCTTCCCATAGCGTCACAGTCTCCTTCTGGCATCCCCCTGCGCCAGTGTGGGGTCCTGCATGGGCTGCAGGTAAAGACCTGCTCCCCCATGGACCTCCACTGGCTGCAGGGGCACAGCCTGCCTCACCATGGTCTGCACCATGGGTTGCAGGGGAATCTGTGCTCTGGTGCCTGGAGCACCTCCTACCCGCCTTCAGCACTGACCTTGGTGTCTGCAGGGCTGTTTCACTCACATATTCTTACTCTGGCTGCAATTCCTGTTGCATGGTAGCTTTTGCCTCTTCCTAAATACGTTACCCCAGAGGCGCTACCGCCATTGCTAATGGGCTTGGACTTGGCCAGTGGTGGGTCCATCTTAGAGCCGTCTGGCATTGGCTTTGTTGGGCATGGGGGAGGCTTCTAGCAGCTTCTCACAGAAGCCACCCTGTAGCCCCCCCACTACCAAACCCTTGCCATGCAAGCCCAATTCAGGCTTTTAGAAATCTGTAATTATATCCGAGTGCAAAAGTTGTCATTAAGTAAAATGAATGTAGTTATGATGAAGAAATCTTACTTTCATGCTAGCTGTTAGATGTTTTATGTTATATAACAGCTTAACTTCAGCTGTCAAGAAGTGTACTCTCCCTTAAAAAATTATGCATGCAGTGAACCAAAGCTAGTGTGGCAATTTCTGCAAAGATCCAACCTGTATACTTTAAATACAAACACAAAAGAATCAGGCTTCTTCCAATTTAAGCAGAGAAGTGAATAATAGAAACATTTTCAAGAGCCTGGAAAGTGTCTGTCTTGGGAAAACATTGCATACTTCATTGCTACTTGTTCTAAAGCAAACCTACTCCCTTTTTACATTGTCTCTACATAACTAGGCAACACTGCATAGTCTTCAGTGTATTTTGCAGCTTGTTTGCCTGAAGCTTGTATTAGGTCCAGTAAGACAGAGAAGCATCAGTCAGTGTTCTGCAGAATCAAAGCTAATTTAGGAATTTATCTCTTCCATAGTTGAAAAGTGATGCTGGAAAATATTGAGCTTGTTTAGCTGAATAAGAAGCAAAAATAGAAGAAAAGTATGAATTCAAGGAATCTGAGTGTGAGGGTTATGCTAAATATCCACAAATGCCTCTGCCATCAGAATGTCATTTTGAGAATTCTGATATGTGCCCAGACAATGTAATATCGCTTTTTAACACTTTTTCGTATCAGATTACTCAGTATAAAATAATGCATAAATCCACGTAAATCTCACACTGTCTGATTTTATAGCTACTGAAAGCCTCAAAGAGAAAAGCAAAAGCTGATTTGCTGCTTTTATGTGTTCGCTTCTAACAAGTAGAAATAGTGGACTGAGCAAGACAATCCAGGTCATCAAATCCCATCTCCTGCAGCCACCAGCAAGAGGTTCGTTGGGCCAGACCCATGAAACTCCAACTCCAGAAGATGCTCTTCTGCAATGAACACAGCCATTAGTGTAGGCGATCAAAACCTACAGTGCGAGGAGGAAGCAGGCAGGAGAATTCAAGTGCATTACCTGTGTCTTGGCAGGGAATTTGTTATCTGAAACGAACTACAGTCTCTTTTCATATTGAGAGAGAGAAAGGGTGGAACAGAACTGTCATAGGGCACTGACAGCATCATGTCCATTTTAGACCTCTTCCACATAAAGGTTACAATAGAGTTTGGGTCTCTTTCCTATGTAGCTTGAAAGCAGGAAGAGGTGGAAGCTCAAATGCTGTGTCAAGCTTGCTTTCAGGAGTGTCTGCTTTTCCCATAGTTGTCCTGGATTGCTTGGGTACACATGCAGTGACTGGGAATACCTGTTGCATTTTAAATTCAATTCATGCCTTAATTTGAATGAGCTTCTGAACTTAGACAATCCCAAAGATATGGTGAGAATGAGATGAGTATACAGTAATCCATTAAAATGTTGAATCAAATGACACATTTTATGAAATGTAGCCAAACTCCACCCTATTTAAAGATGAAATTGAAGAAGCGCAGGGGATTATTCAGCCTGAAGCAGAATTGGTCAAAGTGCGTCAAGGTATGAAAGCAAGACTGAAGAAATGGAAAGTAAAAGATGGAAGAAAGCAAGACTTTCCTAGAATCTGATTTCTGAAGAATCTGACAGGACCAGTCTCTCAGGCATTTTGTGAAAGTCCTGGTCCTGCAGCAGCACTACCTGTGAGGCCATAAATGCTCACTGGCACATAGTAAGGAGAGTTCAAATCCTGTCAGAACTGAGATCTGAGAATCCTCTGCTACCTACCACAAATCAGCATGGATTTTACTGAAGGCTGTGGGAGTTGTCCCAGTGTATACATTGACTGAGAATCAAGTCAGTTCAGCAGGATATTACTCTCAACAGCATTTTTGATGGGGAGAATGTAAGATGTTTCGGAATTATGACTTCAGTAAAGGAGAAATCTTGCAGTATTTTTATGGTGGTGGCACACAGACCATTTCAGTAGGAGATTGAGTTTACAGCATATATTTTTTTTTTTCCACATGATATCTGCTCCATCATGCAAAACTAATATGCAAGTGTACCGGGCTTATGGTGCTCTTAGGCAAAAAACATGAAGTTGCTCCCAGCAAAAAGCTGAAGTTTAACTGTAAAAGTATACCTTTATGGCAATTGATTTGCACTTCTGCTTTCACAAAAAAGCTCCAGGGATTCAGCAGCTTTAAAATCTTAGGACTGTCAAAGTTTCTAGTTTAAACTCCATCGTTTTTTTTTAGTGGACATTATCTCATTATGATTCCAGGAAAAGACAGAAAATGGTGCCCTACTTTTCCCTGCTGTTTCACACCCAATCTTTCATGTACTTTCCTTTAAAATTCCCTTTTGGTTTGGGTCTGGGAAAACAGAATTTTCCAATAAACCTTCCTGTATGTCTTTCACCTGGTGCTTTCAGAACCACAGAGAATGAAGACACGGAGGCATAAATCAGAGGTTAATATGGTACCTTTTCTTTTGGACGTGCTTCTGATTATTTCAAATCCTTGTGGACTGTATAATTACTGTCTGAGAATGTGGTGCTCAGCTCCATCATAAGATGAAAACAAAGTGCTGTGAAGCCTAAAACTTGTAATTTTCCCTTAAAAAAAAACAGACTGAAAGACCTCCCATATAAACTAGGTGACATAAAAATTACATTGAAAACCAATGCATTGTTTATGTTCAGACATCAAGGTGTAGGCCAATTGCTAAGGATAAAATCCAAATTAGCCTTAGGTACTTGCAGTGCAACCCAGGGGCAACTAGATTTAATAGAACAATCCAAGAAACCCACATCTAATTGTCTACGTATGTAGAATGTTGTAGATGTGCAACTTTCCTGGGTCTGTGTATATTAACCTGCTGCTCAGAGCACAATCCAGGGACATGAAAACGTGTTCCAACCTCTCAGGTTGCTCCTTCTTTGGTAGCTTTAAGTTCTGGTTTTTTGCATGCCTAGAGTGCTTCTGTATTGAAGAAGACAAATGCCTAAATACCTGCCTCCAGTTTAAATTTCAAAAGCCATGTATTCCTACGTCAAAAGTACCTGAAGGAACTCAGTTTGTTGGATATGATCTTAGGATACCTCAAGTGCTTATAAAAAGCCTGCAGTGCTCTCCAAATTGCAAGGGTGGAGCCACCTTTTACATGAAGCCATAGCTGTTAAAACAGCAGCCCGCAGAAGGGGCTTGAGTTAGCTCCCCCTTAGCTGTAGGGATTGAAACTCAGGCTTCCCACAGCCATGAAAATGCTCAGGTTAGTAAGTGAAGACTGTTCTCTAGAGGGTACATCTGAAAATTGAGCGTATGCCAGGTAAAAGGCACAGTAGTTTGTAGATGGATCAATTTGATATCCAAAGCCATGTATTTCAAGAAGTACCAGAAGTGCAAGAGGTCAGTCACACTTCATGCTCTGACACATGTGTCCTGATTCCCAGATGGCAAAAAACTGGCAAAATTATCTTTAGTTTCTCTTTGGTGCATTAATATAACTTTGTAATTTAATGTAATGTAGATTTTACAGCCTTCTTGCACGTCAGCTCCAGCAGGTGCAGAAAGTACATTAAACACTCTTTTGTACACTGGCACCTGATCCCATGGACTATATGCTTAACTTTCAGGACTGCCTGTGGTAATACTTTCCGTATTAATGCAAATGGTTTTTAAAACAACCCTGATGTAGGCCTGCAGAAGGTTTAATAAATATTCAGTAAGGGCATTTTAACTACTGTTAGGGACACCTTCTACACAGCAGATAAAATCAGCTCCCCAGAGGGAATTTAAAGATTGCAAAAAATTTGCTGTTATTTAGAGCTAGACATTTGATTTCTTTAAAGCTGTGTTTTGACTTCCCTGTACTGCATTTACAGGGTACTACACACATACATTCTACCAAGTCCATGATGTCTTCCATTAAGCCTATTACAATGCTAACATTTGTAACCTTTTCTGCTAGATAAGTGCTTTCCCATCATACCAAGCTGCATTATGAGGCAGACTGCCCTCTCCCTTCTCCCTTATTGTCCCATTAATTGGCTCTCCTTGCTGCAATCCACTGTTCTACTACCTCCATATTACGCTGTTGTGTTGCACTCTCCAGAGGAAATGCTGTCCTTTTTCTGTGTTATGATACTACATAGAAATTGTACTATTTCTGCAGCACCTTGCATAGTGGTACTGTAGAATATGCATACGATGTCACTAGTAAGGCACTGTCCGTGAGAGAGAGCTGTGTTCCCAAATAGTGATTTATCTGGTAATTGATTCTTTGGACAATCAAGCCTTTGATTGGCATGATGAAAACAAAGTTAGTAAAAGCTAGGATTTATAGACACTAGGAGACAGAGAGTAAAGACTACAATGACAATGTTCTCAACTAGTCTTAGATCACCGTGAGGCTCGGCAGTACATCATACTTCCAATTACCTCTGGCAGTTTTCATACCTCAACAACTGCCACTGGAAAAGGAAAGGAGTCAGCAGTAAGTGCTTATTATAGGAGTGCTGGATGGCAATAGATTTTGCTTTGCGCTCAGTCCCTGTGGACTAATATACGTTGAGGCAGAAGTTTTGAGATCATTTTGAAGCAAATCTGGGAGGTGAGGAGCAGGGGATATGCAATACTGAAGTTGTTGATCCACCTTTTCCAGTGCCCCCTAAAGTGAGCAATATCTCAAAACCAAAGATAAATTTAACTCCTTCTCTTCCTCTCCCCAATCCTATGCATGTAAGATTGACCTGTTTTGCTTCAGGGTGGTGAGAGAATAGCGTAATGTTAAGGTTTGCAGATAGATAAGCATTGTGCAGAAGCGTTGCATACCATACATTTATACTGTGGGAGTCTGTGAGGTGTATCTTGCATCTGATTAATTATCACACTTCGAATTGCTGTTCTGTCTTTTAACTGTGTTACACATCCGTGGTTCACAAACCAACCCCTCAGTATGCTCAGTCTCTGTATGTGTTTTTGGAGTCAACTGAGCTCTCAATATCCAGAGCTCCTGCCTCTAATGGTAAAATTCACCCTGAACCAAGCTTTTTACTAACAAAAATACACAAAATCTCATTAAAGTCAGTGGAGCTGTGCCCATTACAACAGCAGAGATTTTGGTGTTCTCTGCTTATTTTGCATATTCTTACTGGTGAAATGTAGAAGCAGAGGTTTTTCTGCAGGAGACATCCATGATTTTTCCTGGCCAGGAGAGAAGGGAGAAGTTTCTAATAAGTAACCTTGAGAAAATGGTCTTCAAAGCTCATATCCAGTCATCTTACTTAGAGAGAAGCAAACCAGAAAATAGTTCTATAGGAACATGTGACTGCTGTCAGAGCTGTCTGCTGTCTTAGAGTGATCTGTTTCTTACAGTAGTATGTAAAATCGGAGGAAGAGGGCAATTAAAGGAAATGCCATTTCAGTGGTCAGTTCATTGTTAGACCTTACTGGTATTTGAGCAAACCTTGCATAAACACAGCCGCAGTGCATGTAATGAGAGGAGAGGATGGAGAGTTGTGTCCTAAGGAAGGTCTTTGTCAAGAGTCAAGATGCGATTACTCATGTTGGTAGTAAATAGTGTCCATGTGTAGAGTTGAGAGCAGAGGAACTGTGTGTTGGATGTGGCCACCACCTTTCATTTAACGTAACTTCAGGAAGTCGCTGTATTCCTCGTATGTACAGAGAAAGCTGGAGCTGTGATAATCCTCATCTCAGGTGTTGGTGCATGCAAATCATTGGTAGGGGAATGTCTTTCAATAGTACCAATTTTGAACAGGTTTCTGTGTTTGCAGGGAAAATCCTGAGACCAGATGAAGGGAACTGATGGGAACAGTTATAGAAGCATTGGTCATGTGGCCCGAAGAAAAGAACATAGAGATATTTTGAGCAAAATACTGTTTTAAAGAGGCTTTGAAGTGGGAGCAGCCTTCTGGCTTTTGTTTCCTCCATGTCATAGAAATTAAACATTTTACTTTTTTTTTTCCCCCCTAAACAAATGACATCACTAACTGATTCTTTCACCAGTCTCCCTACCCAGAGCACCATGTATTTTGGCTGAATGAAAAAAGTAGTAGTTTTTAAATCAGTTTAATGATTATATAAAAACCATGCAAAAAAAGCAAGTTGTGATGAAATAGTGAATAGAAACACGAAAGGTAAAAACAATGCACCCTTTTTATTTGGCTTGCTTGAAATAACTGTCAGAAATGCTGCCAGCTTCCACACGTTCCCTGCAGAAGGTTTCAGTCACAGGGTAGCATAATTGCCACACAGTTCCCCTGGCAGCCAGCAGCCAGCTCTGTGAGGGTTCACATCACGACTGCTTTTGTACAGTTGAATCAAGTGTATGTGGTATTGTGAAGGTAGTGTGAAAATTGGACCAGAAAGACATCAAATGGGCAGCAAACCCTTTCTTCCTTTGAAAAACAAAGCAAATGTCAAAAGGTATGTCTCTTACTGGATGTAACACTTGCTGCTGTATTAAACTTACCAGATTGCATGCTGAAATTCAGTATCCATCGCATGTACTTGACCATACATCGTTGGACAAATGCGACAGATATTACTGATCCCTCTGCTCTAGAGAGCTGGCTGAGTAGAGGGTGCAGCTCATTCTCTGCGTGATTTGCTGGAGGGCAGCACTAATGAGAAACCCCTAATGTGAAAAAAGGGGCTTATAACTGGGGGAAAAAAAAATCCAATGAATCCTTAAAAAGGGAAATTCAGCTCAGCTGCTCCCATAGGGAGTTTGCTGCCCAGCTTTTTTTTTTTTTTTGTATTACTGCAGATCAGCAGTTCAACCTCTGTATTACAGACCTTCCTTTTAAAGCTTGCCAGCTCTCCTTCCCAGTGACTAACAGAACATTCTTGCTGTAGATGTGCAAACACATGCTGAATTTGTGAGATCAGGGACTGGATATTCACTGGTAGCAAGACAGTATTTGTCTATGATTCACAAACATAATAAAGTCAATGTAATTCAACAAACAAGTCATTGGAGGAAATACATTTCAACATTGTGTATCATCAACAGACTTAGATGTAGTGCGATATCTTTTAGAGTCAAATAATAATCTTCGATTCCTATAATAACACAGCATTTTTATGGTAGAAGGGAGTTTCTGTGGAATGGTACATTAATAGATTATATATTTTTGTATCCTGCCTTATAAAGGAGCACAGTTTAGAGCTGTAACTGCAGAAAACTACAGACAAACACAGTAACTCATTAATTTAACATAATGACAAGGTTGTCAAGGTCGGAAGGAAAATATCAAAGGTGATTCTTAGGGAAATACTGGTGCTATCAATGAAATTCAAGCTAAGCATAATTTACCTTTGTTATTGTAAAAGCTTTATAGTGAGAAAAATTACAATGAGGTATAATGGGTTTTTTATAAATAGCTGAAATAACTAATAACAAACAAAAGAAATTAGAAAAGGGGAAAAAAAAAAGCCCAACTGTGAATCACAATCTCACATCTTTTGTCTGTAGAATATATGTGCATTTTTCTTTCTATCAGGTAGAGTTATCTGAGGAAAAATGAAGGGCAGAAGGAATTTAGTCCTAAAGAAATTAAATGTAAAGCAGTAACTGAAAAATGGTTAAGCAAGATACACTAGATGATCTTATTGCTTATATTGTAGTAACCTATTTCCATATATCCCATTGCATAATCGTAGGTCTAAACTAAGCACAATTCAAGAACTATATAATGTCAGTGAATATTACCTGCATTTAATGTTTATAGCTATTAATGTTACAGTATTCCAAATAGCAATTTGTGGATTAGACCTTGGACTACTAGCCTCAAAAGGGCGTTTTCCAGCTGCTGTCAGTGTTGCTTGTTTGTGACAGGTTCTGTTCATGCATCCCTTCGTGTTAGCACTTAAAAGACACATCTTCACATACTTGAAAGCACAGGTATATTTAAATATTTATGGAATGAGAGGAATTTTAAAAATCTTCAACTGAAAAACTGTTAGTGAGAATCTGCATCTTGAAGGGCACCTGCTGCAGTTACAAACAATTTCTAAAACTGGCTATTGAAATCACACTAGCACCCTAATATATCTCATATTCACAATAAAATCTTTTTTTTTGTGGGCTTTGTCTGGAGTAAGTAAAGCATCCCTTGACAGAACCCCTGTCCCACAAAGAACATACAGAGTCATGTCCTGTGTGTAAAGATGAGCAAGGGGTTCCAAATGTTAGATGTTAAAAGTATTCACTGAGTCACTTTGTGTTTCTTGAGAGACAGTAGTTAGTGGCTGAAAGGTGACATCTTCATGTTTTTAAATCTATTCTTAAACACTGTTTTCATGGGTGACCAGAGCTCCTGATTTTGCAAAATCACATCATTAGTCCAGTGATGGTTAAGGTTTACTTACCTTTGCACAGAAAAGAACTGGAAAGATGCTTGCGGATGCTTACTGTCTGACTTACAAGTGGTTTCTTAAAACATCTCTTTGCTCAACTGTTGGTAAGGCTTGCTGCTCTGTTTTGGGTACAGTCATCTTTGAGGTGGTATGTTATGTATGTATGGGAAAGAGGGTGCTCGGGTCTTAGGTACTCGCCTGAGGAAGACGATGGCAGACTGTGCAGTACCTCTGGCTGATCCTGCTTTACTCATGTTCAGCTCTGAATCAAGGGTAAGGGTGCTTCTACTCTTCTCCAGTGCAAAGTTAATTGAGTTGGTATAATCTACTGGTTACTCATGACTCCAAAAGACAGAGTGGAAGGAAAACCATGTGCACTGAGCAGAGTGGCTATTACTGGTGATAGATTTTGGTCGCTTTCTCTTAAGACGATACAGGTGCCTGCCCATGTACTCCTCCACCTTGTTTTGATGCCAACTGCTGGTGAAATTAGACTCACAGAATGGCCCAACTTGGAAGTGACTTCCAAAGATCATCTGGTCCAACCTTTGTTGGGAAAGATGAGATTATTTAGCATCCTGTCAAATCACATCTTGATGATGCGGAAACTCTGGTGATGGAGACTCTGCCACATCCCTAGGGAGTTTGTTCCAGTGATTGATTGTTCCCAGTGTAAAAAAATTATTTCTTACATCAAGATGAAACCTTCCTCAGTGTACCCATTTCTCCTTGTCTTCTCCATGAAGGCTCCTAGTGATGAAAGAGCTTTCGTCTTCTAGTAACCACTCTTTAAGTAGTGGAAAACAATGATAAGGTGAGAAAACTGTTATTTAAGCTCATTGTTCAATGCTGCACAGCAAGGGAATGGGATAGAGGTATTCACACCTTTGGGGATAACTACGAGCTGTGTAAGGAGTAACTGCCTCCCTGCTGTTTGGTACCACCTTCCCTCCATCTTCAGCATAGAGGATGGGTACTCTTTCTTCCAGTGCAGCTGATGAAGAGCACGCATCCAGCATTATGACATGAGCTGTGGATTGAGGGGGAAGGTGTTGAGTTTTGTCTGCATCCCATAGGTTACACTGAAGAATGAGCTTCCCCTCAGTTGTGCCAGCTATTGCTTGTGCATGTTTAGGGCTGCACTGGTAAAGTGCTGAAATCCGCAGCAAATGAGGAATGTGCAGAGGATGTTATCCTTGCAGCAGTGACCATCTGTTCTGGCTAGATTGGCCCTGTACCTCATTGCAGTGCCAGGAGAAGGCCATGTGCCACCTCGCCTGCACCATATGCCAGGATTTAATGAGTATGCCCAATAGTCCTGCCATCGTCCCTCCCTGCCCTGGGAGACAGTTGCTGCCAGCAGTGTGACTTCTGAATTTGTTCTTGTGTCTTGTGTATGCATGGTTTTGCAAAAACTACTTACTGTTAGATGTGTTATACACTGCACACGTTACAGGCTTTTCAGGGGCAGAACAGATGCCCTGTGCAGATGAAGGATCTTATGGCAGTTCTTTCAGACCTTCTCCCTTTTCACTTTTGGTCTGTGAAGGATGGCATTTTGAGGGCTGCTGAAGGAAGATTTCACTGTAAAGAGGCCTGTCCATGCCTTTTTTTTTATTAGCTCTCACCTTAAAAGCAGAACCTGCTTTTAGCATGGATCTTTCCCAATTGTAATTTCCTTCATCTGTTCTGCAGCTCTCTGGGGCTGCTTGAGCCTCCCAAAAGCAGCATGGTCCTGATGTGGAACCAGTGCTCTTCTGAAGGCTTTTGCCACTCACTGTTTGGAGAATCTTTGAAATGGGTGGGTTTCTACTACACACTCTTGTTTTTCAAACAAAGTTTCAGGCAATTTTTCCTCTGTCCAAAAATTGGCTTTTATATTTTTGCAGATCCCCCAAATTTAATATTTGTTACATAGGTATCTCACATGTAAAGAATAATTTTCTAAGCACTGGAATTCCTGAAATCATCCAAAAATCTTGTTCTCTTCAGATAATGTGTGAACAAAGCTGTTAAAAGGAATGTGATCTTTATTTGATAACACTTAGTGTGCTTAGTGGTGAATCGCATTGAGAGAGCAAGTCACAGGTAATAGGCCCAAAGGGAAGAAAAACCAAATTGCATCATCTAAAATCAAGGTAGCAGCATCTGGAGTAGTTTTCCAGAACTATGAACAGTCTTCTCCTTTGGTTATTCCAGACATTTTCATTAGGAAAAAAATGCAATCCTATAGCTCTGGTTCCTGCTGTACAGTTGGCATTGAACAGCAGTGTACCCTGCACAATTCATTAAGTCCTATTGTTAGTCCACAAAATCACAACTCTTAATTATCGGTATCCTTTTTAGGAAACGATAATAAAGTCAAGTTTCTTTGGATGTTTCTTAACCAGGATTTTTGATTCCTGGTAACATAGTGGTAGTTTCTAAGTCATCTTCTAATTTTAAAGTCTCATGGTCCTCTCACAAACATTTGCTGCTTTTCTTTTTTATCATGCATTCTCTGGGTTTATTGCTGAGTGTCTCGTTATAAAACTCAAAGCCACAAACCACAATTAAAGACTGTTTCAAAACACTTCATTGGGAAATCTCTTAACCAGGGTCTATTGGCAAGAAGATTTTGCCTCTTGCACTGCAGGCAAGGTGTTGTTTTGTTTTGTTTTGTTCTGGTTTTCCTTCAGAGGCATATGAGGCTATATTTTCAAGGAGTTAATAGTCCCCACAGGGGGCAAATTTTCCATAAGTATTCTACATGCAGAACCTTCTTGATTTATTCAGCCAGATTTAATAAATCTGGTCAACTTGCACATTATGAGCATTCCTGCTATTTGGATATGGAATTACTGAATTAAAGCATATGTCTAAACTGCAGGAAAACTGCCCTCAGTCTTTGTCTGTTAATCACCAGAGGTGAGGACCAGATGGAGTGGTGTGGCTCTCTTTTGGCCCAGGTTTGCTTCCCATGGATTTGAAATATGCCTCTGGATCCAAGAGTAAAGCAGTGCTTTTGGGTGTTACTGTAGAGCAACAGGTCTCCTGAATTTGTGGAATAGTCATGAACAGAATAGTCCTATCCTGTCTGATGGGTGATACAACCACTTGAATACACTTCCTCTCTGGTAGAAAATGCTGTTACTAACTAAATAACTTCACTTCTCTCTGCTGGAATCTATCCTAGTATTTTAGAGCAAAGTGTTAGCAGGTTGATTTGTTGATGTTTTTCCTCTCTTTCTTGACAGCTCCTAGACTGTTTTGTCATCCCAGTGGTGATACTGCTCTCCTGGTTCTTCTTACTGGTACGATACAAGGCAGTACATTTCATTGGGATTGTGGTCTGCATTCTGGGCATGGGCTGCATGGCAGGAGCAGATGTCCTCGTTGGGAGACAGCAAGGAGCAGGTGAGTAAGGATAGTTGGGTTGTATGCCCAAGTCCTGTTCAGAGAAAACATTGACCAGTACATGGCTGGAACCAAAAAAAAAAAGGGGGGGAAAAATTGGCAAGAAAGCCTGTGCCTTTGTAGATCCAAAGCACTATTCGAAGTTGCTTCTTTGTCAGGAGGGACAGCAAACAAAAAAGGGTCAACACTTAGAAGTCAGCACTGCTGCAAATGGACTTCATGGGCTCTGTGTCTTCAACACAGGTCGCCCTCTATTCAGGCAGGGGGGACAAGCTACATAGTTGTAGTTTCATTCTGTTTTGGCTTAGTTGTTTGACTGCAAATCTCAATTACTTTCTTTCCAAACTGGCTACATCTTTGAGAAATAAGCACCTCTTTTGTCTACTGTGTACCCTAAATTCTCCTCAACTTTGCTCCATTTTTTGTACAGAGGCAGGGTCACTAGGTAGATGCTAAAAGACACTGAACCTGCATGCTGACTGTACGAACTGGGTTTTGCACACAGTCTCAGAGTAAAAGTTTGGGATTTGCCTCTGTCATTGTTGAAGAGAACCTTCTTGTGTGTAAAATATTCTTTTTTTATGTGCAGCATCATATGAATAATGTGTGTGTAGCTATTAATGCAGACTAGAGTTAGATTTCATCGATCAACTTCCCCTGTCACATTGATTTCTCTAGTGCCAACCCAAATGATGTGGGAAGGCTGGAAATTCTTTTCAAAGATTGTCAATTAGGCACAGTTTTCATTCTTAATTAAAGCACTGAATTGTGAGCTGCACATAATACACTGGGATTTAAAATTCTTGACTCAGCTTTCTGAATACAAATGCAAGTGCTGTAAGAACTGCAGTTGCCAGGATGCTACTAAATAAAACAAGGGAGTTTGTAGCAGCACTCACATATCTCCCTGCCCCCTTTTATCCCTGTCCTTTATCCTAAAATGAGACTTCCAGTTCATTGGTCTCCTCCAGAAATAACCCTGCCCCAGCTAAAAAGGAAAGAATATATTCTCTACTGTGAAATCAGCCAGCCAAAGCTGCATTTGGAATGACTGATTTCAGAGGAACTAGGATTTCAACCCTGGGTTCCAGAGGAAGCATCCTATGCTCAGCAATCTAGAGAGTAACATGGTAGAGCAGGTGAGTTCTGGATCAGCAGGAGTTTGTGGGGCAATGAACATCAGCAAACAAGGAACAGATTGAAGAACACGGACCCTTTGCCATCAAACTGCAATAGTTAGGTATTATTCTTCGTATATTCATTTCTAAAGCACAGGTATAGCTGTTAGGTAAATTTGTCCAAAAAAAATCCATTTACATGCATTATTGCCTTTGAATTCAGACCTGTGCATGAAAAACTGTGTCCATGCTTATCACTATGTGGAGAGACTGCAGCTTTCTTTTTTAAGTGGCAAAATAATGTTATTAATGTTATTATCCTTAGCAAAGTAAAATAGATTAGCTGGTATAATTTATCTGAAAGGGTAAAACTATACATTAAAAATCTGTGGTAGTTTACCTCTTTTTATTGCATCCTGACGTTTTACATGTTACTCAATAAGAAAAGCAATTACTTTGTGCTCTATCACCTTACGTGTCAAGTATACCTTAAAATAACACTTTCCTCAAGTAATACCCTTGGTACTTGTGCTCCTGTAATGCACAGGGGACTAAAATACAGAGGTCTAAGTGTTCCATCCAGATTTTGCAAAGCACTTCATAGCTCTTGCTTACCACAGTCTCTGAAAACCAGTCCCTTCAATGCTGTTAATAAGTATATAAGCATATGTTTTGTCTAAGATGGGACACATTGAGACTGATATTTTGATGTTATGATAATTACAAGCAAAAGCAAAGAGAAACACCTCATAATGCTGGGGGTTAAGGTAAAAATGTGGCAAAGTGACCAAGTGAGAGTATGAAAAGCAATCATGTCAGAACATAGCTTGTATTTAAATGATTTATGCTACACTGTAATCCACAAAACATTAACTCCTCTCTGGACTGTATGAATTCTGTGTCCAGAGAACATTAAAAATGCTAATAATGATTAATGCAAGTTGTGTTTTGCCAAGCTATGCCTTGTGTGTCTTCAGAAGAGTGTCCTACACCATTAAATTGGTCAAGTGCAACTGTATTAACCTAAAAGTCTTTAAAATGCCTCTAGTCAGTCCTTAGCAATGAAACCTGTAGATGCATGTAGATTTTACATCCATGAAAATATGTCTGTTAGGATATGTCAGCTTTGGGGAAAAGTTCCAAAGTCAGCCCCTTGAGGAGCAAAGAAAAGGTATTTGACAAGCAGGATGCTAGGAATTTTTAGTAAAGAAACCAAAAATATAATATAAAACATTTTTATGCCAGTATATACAGTTTTGATACACTGACTTCCTGAGTATCATATATTGCTCTAGTCACTGCATCTCAAAAACAAATGACCAGAAAATAAGCCCATAGAAGCAATAGAGAAAGGTGAAAAAGCTGTTCAAGGGCCTAGAATGGCTTCAGGGTGAAGAGACTATGGGCAGACTGTGACCTTATATCTCTCAGAAAAGACAGCAAAGAGAATAAGATAAAGGTACAGGAAGTCTTCACTGGTATGGAGAAGGTCAGTAAAGACTGATTCTTAAATATTTCTCATAATCAGAAAATTATGGGATCAACAATACAATTTTGAGGTACCAGTCTTAAAAGCTGAACACATGAAGTACTTTTTAATAATAGACTAAAAATATGCAGACTTCACAGAAATTAGTGAAGAGTGCCTCAAGTTCTATAAAGTTTAATGGTTTAGTGCGACTTCCATCTTAGAAAATTCCTAATCTGCTGAGAGCTGGCTGATAAATATCCCCCTGTGTTTCCCTATTTCTTCATGCTTTCTTCAGTCACCCTGTGCTGCCAGGGGAGGGTTCTGGTCTAGGCAGACCCGTGCTCTGACCAGATCTTGTCTTCCTCTTCTGGGATAGCCCTGGAGGTTGAGGCTCACACTCTGATCATGCGTGCGCTTTGGAGAGGGCCATCATAGTGTGGTGCTTGGGGCCATCCCATTTCTATGAAAATGCTCAGCCTCTGAGCTTTGTTTCACAGATGCAAAAGGATGATATTTTTGTCTCAGCAGTTCAGCACATCCAAGCTGTAAGGTCAAAAGCTTTTTCAGCATTACTTCCCCAAAGTGTCAGTGGGTAGCTGTAATAAATACCAAATGAGAGAGCTCAGTGAGGGATGATTGGAACCTCTTTTGGAATATCAAATGCATCAGGGATCGGAAGAGGTTTTGTGAAGTGCTGATGCTCATTTTAAATTAAGGGCATCTTCTGAGGCTGACTGCAAAAGAAGGCTACAAGGAAAATACTACCAAATCTTAAAAAGATAAATGGTCAAATATAAACATGCTGTCAGACGAGGTACATGTGAAACAGAAATTCAGTGGGAGACTAGAAGAGTACATGAAAAAGAAATCTAGTAATGTTTGATAAATACATAAAAGCCACATCTCCTCTGAGCTTAAAAATAGTGAAGACTAAATATCATTACTGGAGGTATTTTAAACTTTACCTCATTCCTGTTTGTCCCTAAACAACGTACACTTTTCTGGCGCTTATAGCCATTTTTAGAGACAGGATACTGGCTAAATGAACCCTTCGTCTGTCCTCTTATGACTGTACTTATTTTCATAAGTTTCTTTTCACTGAAAATTTCAGCACTGTAGCTTGGAATGCAAGCATGAAAGAACACCATAAGGAAAAATGTTGAAGAGGTCATTTTGAACCAAACGGAATGTTAGGCTTCCATTTTTATTTACTTCAGTGTGTATTTTACAAATCAGTGTAACAAAAAGACAGGAACTCAATAAATCAAGAGGTATTTTTAAGGAAAAAGAGATTTCTTGCTTTATATAGGTGAGCCACGTTCTACCTGCAAAAGAAAATAATAATAGTAAAATAAAAAAGAATAGTTACTGAAAAGTGCCACTTGGTTTCTATATTTTTTTTTTGCAAATTTTTTCAGGTTTTTTCAGATTCTGTTATCTACAGTAAGGATGATGCTTTCCCTTCTTCTCCACTAGATTTTTCTGGGGTATTGAATGACAGCTAGTGAATTGACAGGACACTTGCATTCAGCTTATTAACCCAGATATGTGCTACTTAATGACTGAGGATTGAAATCTCTAGCAAAGATTTTGCAATGGTTCTAAACAACACATGGTTGTTTTGAGGCATTCTGATTTTTTTCCCCTGTTTATTCCTAGGTGAAAATAAACTGATAGGAGATCTCTTAGTACTGGGTGGAGCAACACTATACGGCATCTCAAACGTTTGTGAAGAGTATATCGTCCGAAATCTGAGTCGAGTGGAATTCCTGGGCATGATCGGACTCTTTGGCTCTTTCTTCAGTGGAATTCAGCTGTAAGTGAGAAGGTTTGAGCCCCAAGGTCATTCAAATAAGTGCAGCTTTAGCCTCCAATGAGGTACTGTAACCCTCTTTTCGAAGGTATCCGTAACCTGTGAAGAATAGGTGTCCTCTAATTCCAAAATTTGCATTAGTTTTCATATTTCTGATTGACGGATTTGAGTAGTAACACAAATTTGTACATAAGTACTCTAATTCAAGGACTGGTGTCCTTGAGTAGTCACATGGGGCAGGAGGATTAGAAGATACATCCTACCGTCTTGTTGATGGAAGACAAGTAGGTACTTCATATGATGGTCTGATCTGTGAATAACAAAATATACAGCTCTCTCTTCAATAGTTCCAAAAAGTCATTTATATTTCTAAGCAGGCAGAAAATATGTCCAGTCAAAAGGCATTTTACTAATTGGCTTGTTCTGTGTAACTACATTATGATATGGCAGAAATAATGAAAATGCCTTTAAGAAACAGGCCTTTTCACTTCAAAATGCTTAGTACTCAGGTGAGTGTCACAGAGATTTCAGGAACTTCTAAGACCCGTCTATACTGACATGTAACTAATGAGCTACTCACCTGCAAGCCTGAGTTGAAAGGTAGTTTCCAGTGCTGTAATACTGTGACTGATGAAAGTGTAGTAAAGGTCACCATGCAAGATTGCCGCATTTTATGCAGATCTGTCACTGGTTCTTGTCACACAGAATAACTTTTGATTATTAGTCAAAACCAAGTTGCTCCCCTGCATATCTGAGCTATTCAGCTTCTAAGAACAGAGAATGATCAAAGCAATGGCCCACTAATTCCCGCTTAATTAGTTCTATTTCTTTAACCAGAAAGCTTATTACATTTATGGGGAATCTGAAACTGTGACTTAAAATTATTTATATTAACTGGCTGCCGCACAAGCAGTTCCTTTTTTAAAAATACAGAATTCAAGAGCACATAAATGTGCCCAGGATCTTTGGCTGAAACTTTTGTTGCCTACAGTGTTCATAATAGGTATGCACTAACTGATTCTCAGGGCATCAAAGCAGTGTTCTTATCTTGCTCTGTGTGTGTACATGTTATGTACATGTCTCATATTCCTGAATTTTATTGGAGTGCTATTTTCCCCCCTAGACCCAGGCAATTAGTCACAATTCAGGGTCTGTGAGTTGTTTTGGTGGGGGTAAGAGACTGGTTCTGGGACAAGGCATCTTTCTATGCAGAGTACACCCCTGGAAAGAAACAATAAGAAGCCATTTCTCTGCTGAAAGACCTAAGGTTTTTCTAGTCAACCTTTGGGCCAAGAGTTCTCACCAGCAGCTTTTTCTCCACCAGTCTCTGCAGCTTTTTGCTGCTGGTGCTTTTGTGGCACTTTTTGAAGACTTGACGACACTTAGGTCACGTGTGTACTTTTTTAACAAGGTGGCAGAACCTTGCATAGCGGGAGAGACCAATAATGTTTCTGCTACTTGGTTCCATGTAGCCATTCAACACTTGCTTACTTTTTCCTATAATGGAGAGCAGATGTCACATAGTTATGTGTTTACAGATGTTTAATCTAACCAAATATATCAATTGTTTGAAAGAGAACACAGCTGCTCATGGTAAAAATAGCAGACTCTTTCTCTGAAACGCTATTGGCCACTTCGGTGCAACATAGAACCTTTAGGTCCTATAAACTGAAGTAGTCTAGGGAAGGAATGTCTCAGAAACAGGGCCATTTTCCAGCATGCTAGACACAGCAAAGTTTGGTTAGCATCCACAAAGTGATTGAGGATGGGGAAGATGTGTGCTAGTATCACTGGAGTTTGAAGTCTCATGTTTACAGGGAACAGTACAATTCTGAAGAAGGGAAAGCATCTAAAAGTATATAGAACTATGCTGCATGTATGAAGCACAAAACAATACTCACAGGTGAATGTCCCTTTTATTGACATGCAGTGATCTCAAAATAATATGATTCCAAAAAGCTGTGGTATTTGCCTTTTATTCCATGTGTATTTACAAATATCTACATAAGCGTGGTGATTTATGTTACTTCATGCTTCAACTGTAATACAGGGCTCTGTCTCCATGAGGAATTTCAAGTAGGCTGTTGTTTCCTGGAACAGTTTAGCAAGAGTGCTTAATATTAGACCGTAAGGTAAAATAAACCCAGATGATGCCTGTTGGACAGCAAGTGAAGGGCTAAGGTGTCGGGGCAAACAGTGGAGGAAGGAGCTGGCTAACTACCCAAGCATGGTGGAAAGAGTTTAGTGGGTTGAATGTGATTAAAGCAGAGAAGAACTGTATATCAAAAAAAGAGTAGGAATTAGTTGACTGTAGTTGGGAATATAGCAACTACCTAGCAAATGGGAATTATGCTGTCTGATGGAATTAGATAATCTTAGAATAACGTACTTTGTAATGGATCCCTGAAGGTAATCTGGTTCAAGCTACTACTCAAAGCAGCTCAAAGCTAACTTCAAAGTTACCTCAGGTTTCTCAGGAACTTGTGCATTTGACTTCTTAATATCTCAAAGAATTGAAATTTGAGTCCTGCTGGGCAACCTCTTCAAGTGTTTGACCAATATTTTTTTCCTTATTACTAATCAGTTTCCCAGATTGCAACTTGGGTCCATAGTCGTCCATCCTATCTTTTCAGTAACTACCCATAAAGTAAAGACAGCAGATTTACTGTTCCACCCATCCTTTCCCTTGCCTTAGCCTCCTCTTCTTCACACATAACAAACCCTGCTGTTTCAGCATCTCCTCTTACATCATGTGCTTCAGCTCCTTGACCGTTGTGATGGCACTCCACTTTACTCTCTCCAATTTATCAATGTCTGTCTTATTCTGGGCAGCCCAGAATTGGATACAGTACTCCAGCTGCTGTCTCACAAATCATGTCCTTCAACTTGCTGGCCAGACTCTTACTAACACAGCCCAGGATGCTGTAGGCCTTCTCTGCTCCAAGGACACATTACTGACTCATTTTCTGGCTGATGTCTGCCAGAACTCTAGGGTTTATTTCTAAAAAGCAGCTTTCTATACTGTCAGCTCCCAGCCTGTGCTGTTGGATAGGATTATTCCTAGGTGCAGGCATTCATGTTTGCTTTTATTGAACCCCACAAGTTTTCTCTTGGCTCTTTTCTTCAGACTACCTTGTGGGTAGTCCACCCATCCCGTCCATACCTCTTCAGTCTCTAAGGATCTTTTGTGAAATCATGCTGGAAGCTTTGCTAAAGTCAAGGGAGGTTATATCTCATCCTCTCATTCATTACCTCCCCTTTATTTACTGAACCACTCATAGAAGGCAGTTAGCGTGGTCAGGTACAGAGTGCTTTTGAGAAGTCTGTGGCGCTGTTTCCATTCTTGTCTTCTTCATTTCAAGCAGATGTCTTCTGATGAGATTTACTCCATAATCTTCCCAAAGGTTAGCGTAAGGCTGGCCAGGCTATAGTTTATGCTACTTTTGAATCCGGATGTTGCATTTGTCTCTTTTCAATCATCAGGGACCTAGTCCAATAACCACAACCTTTCAAAGATCATTGTGGTTCCAGTTCTTCAGTGAATTGCTCTTACTCTTCTTTGTTTCACAAAGTATAATGAATCATAGACATACCATATGTTTTATATCTCTTTTGTATCGGATAGGCAATAGTATGAAAGCAGTGTTCCTACGTTTAAGTTATATCAAAACTTGTTTGCCAGAACAAGAGCCATTGCAGTATGTTTTCATTATATTCTTCAGGAGTTGCTGATAAAAGAGACATATGCCTTATGCATCAAAGACACTTATAATTTAGTTATTTTGCAGACAAAATAATCTTATTATTCTGTACATAGTATTAGATTTACCACACATCAGCAGCAGGCAAATTAAAATTTCCAGTATGCACCTCTCTAGACCAGATTGATCTGGAAGGCACTGAGTTCCTGCAGTTTTACTATTAGATTTGGTCTTCCACATGCCATCTTTTGTACTAGGTACTTTGTTTTTCAGTCTGAGTAATTCCATGTTTTATACTTGTTTAAAATAGTGTCCAGACTAGCATGCAGAGTTCTGCACAGCAGGAGTTACCTGGAAACCACAGATCGCAGAAAGTGGTTAGCTGAGTGAAGACCTAGATCATGAGGTACCTAATCTCCAAGGGTTTGTTTGCCTGTACTGGGAAGAGCTGACTTGTTACCACCTTAGAATTTTCTGGGTCTGGGATTTTGATGTGAACGTACAATGCAAGACTTGCAACATGTTGAAAGTGGACTTTTGTGGCTTGGCCTATCCTTTGTTTTGTTTCCTGACTTTCACTGCTGTGACTATTTGATCTGTCTCAAACAAATGTAACAAATAACAGTATTCTCACCACAGCCAGCCTGTAATATCTATTTATTTGACACAGCAGAGCTGCTCTGAAGGGTGAATAACTCAGACAGATACATTATTAATTATTGAAGTTCAAAAGCTTTCAGAATATTAAGTCGGAAGAGTACATGAGGATTGAACGTATGAGGGGATAGGCATTTTAGGCAGGTATAGAGAGTTGGAAAATAAACCTGTGGAAATTTTATTATATCACGTCTGATTACTGCCCTGAAGATCTTTCAAATACACAGGCACATGGATAATGCCAGAATGAATTAGCAAAGTCTGATTGCATTTGGTTCCTACTGAGATTTTTTTGTAATAAGGTTATTTATGTTGTTTTGTCCAGCATTTGAATTGAATGAGTGGAAGTAATTTAACTTCTGTTCTCTTCCATCAAATTTTGCCTTCTCTTCTCTTATAGTGCAATCATGGAACACAAAGAGCTGTTGAAAGTTCCCTGGGATTGGCAAATAGGTAAGAAAACACTTTACCTCACTGCAGATAGTTGCTGAAGGAGGCGTGGAGACAACCAGCATTTGGGGAAGCAGGCACAGATTTTCACAGGGACCAATGTTTGTCACTTTTCTACCAGTTACTGCCAAAGGTTGAACCGCATGCTTCATCACTGTTCTAAAATGATACGTCCTCCCACTGCCATCATATGCCTTCCTTGCACCATTAGGTTAAGCATATCTATTCTGTAAGATAATTATGCAGAGAGCTGTGAAGCAAAACAATAATAGAGTTCCAGTTCTAAGGTTCAGTGCAACACATGGGACGAATAAACGAGGTAGTCATTAAGATCCAAACCTTTTCAATGAATGTCAAAGAAAGAAGATGGAACCTGAGAAAAAACCTAAAAAAGTGCTTTCAGTGCATATTATAGCCTCATAAACTCATTTCCAAGGGGAGCATTTCTGTATGCAAATGGTTAATTGCTTTCCAAGTAGTTTCAGTGGAATACAGCGGATGTGTATTTTAGACAAGTTTAGGTAGCATTGTGCACAATGAAGCTCTTAGAGTGTTCTGCTATGCAGTGGATTGAATTTTTCCATTTCAGTTTGGAAGCTGAGTTTATGATCTAAGACTCTCTTCTAATTAATCCAACAAACTATTTGTTTTAAAAGCAAATCAACATTTAGGACAGTCCCTATAATCACTTTTTTACTATTTATAACAATGGAAGAAATAAAAGGATGCTAATAGTGTAGGGCTCATATACTTAGCAGAAGATTCAAGCTTTGGTAATACCTTGACAATAGTCTGTTACCTAGTTTCAGAACGAATATCAAAATGACAGCTCAGAAGGCAACTTGTTATGTGAGGAATCCCTGAGAACAGGAGATACATGTTATGGAATACACTCTTCTTTAAACTTATTTCACAATTTCTTCTCATTGTCATAAACCTTAATAAAAACAGTGCATCTTTCGCAAAACACTGCACCTAGAAGTCTTGGAGATTTGATGGTTGAGCTATAAAACTAAATAACAAATCAATTTAAAGTATCCATGAAGAAACACACTCAACTGTATACTGTAAGTGTATTGGCCTTCTTTAATCTGATATAATTAGCATAATTGCATCAGTGTTTGTTTATACTTCGTGATAAGGAGCTCAGGGACATAATTAATCTGGTATTGATGGAAGTAGCAATGGTCATAGTGAATTAATCTACTATTCATGTAAAATTCCATGGGAGTTCTGTTGTTACTCAGCATCAGTTAAATGTACTATTAGACTAAAGTCTTACTTGTTCTGTGATGCCATTAAAATCTCACTGAAAGTTAGTCACTAATTCTGAAGAGTCCCTATGCTTTATAAGAGGAGATCATCTTAGCAAGAGCATCATAGATATGTACTTGTTTTGTTAGAGCAATAATTGGAAATGTAATGTAGTTGAACATGGATGAAATGGTGACAATTACGTGTAGTTGTGTTCTTCCCTGGCTTCCACTGCACTTGGTGTGCTTTCCATTGTGTTGGCAGTGATATGAGGTTGTCAGCAGTGACTGACAGATCTGTATCACGGTGTTCACAGCCTTGTCCTGAATAGTTATCCACTGTGACAGAATCAAACCTGCGGTCCAGTAAAGCTAAATCATCAGCCTTCTGAATGGTACTGATAAAGTCACTACCTAATAAACAGACAACCTAATAAATAACTCAACATGGCCTGTTGCCATCTGCCATAATTGTACTATTATGAATGGATGAGCTACCTTTCAACTGATGTGAAATGCAAATTATTTTTTACTATAATGACCCAAAGCCAATCTGTTATGTCTGTCAGGTTTAAAACAGGCTGTGGCCTGCCTGGTTTTAATTTTTGAAATTCTTCTGATATACAGCATAATCTTCACACTTAGTGCAAATCAGGGTAGCTCTGTCTGAAACCTTGAAGATTTAAGTATTAATACTTGTTGACAACCTGACTGAAAAGAGAATGATTATACTGTTCTGTCCGAGTGGTTTCATATGAGACTATGATGTGTTTTGTAGAGTGATAGGTGAAATAAGAGCAAATAAACTAACATCAGTTTTGTTTAAGGCTTTTCACCAGTTTGAATCTCCAAGGAAGTGTCCCTTTTTACAGGGTGGTTGAATATTTCTGGATGGTCTTTATTCGAAAAAGGCAGTATGAAAAATCATAATTGATTCCATTTTATCCCAGCGTAATGATAGCCTTTGGAGTAAAAATGTGAAAGCTGAAACATGCAACATTCAACCAGCATGCTCAGGAGCTAAAACAGAAGTTCCCAAGGCATGTTAGTTTTGGTGGTACTTGGGCTACTTTAGAGCAGTCCCTGCAGGCAGATCCTGCCCATCTCTGTGAAGATGTCTAGTTTTAAGAGAAGTGGGGAAATACTGAGGGTCTGGGGCTTGTTCAGCCTGCAAAAGAGAAGTCTTCTAGGAGTTACCTACAAAGCGGTTATCAAAAGGGCAGACAAGGTCTTCACAGCGGGGCATGGCAGGAGGATGAGAGACAGCAGGCAGAAGCCGAAATGAGAGATTGAGACTGGATAAGAGGAAAATCTTTACCCTGAGAACAGGCAGGCAGCAAGGCAACTTGCCCAGAGAGGTTGTGTAGTCTTCATCCTCAGAGGTTTCAAGACCAGGCTGAGCAAAAGTCTTGAGAAACTTCGTCTGATGTTACAGCTGAGCCTGATTTGAGCAGGGTTTGAACTAGGGCTTTCTTCCAGCCTGAATCACCCCACATTTCTCTGATCCTAAGTGCCCAATATAGACACTTGTGAGGCATTCACACACAACCAGGCAAAATTGCTGACCTTACCCGCCAGGGTGAACACTGACAGACAAGATGGGATTCCTTTCACCAACTTTAGGTGCCTGAGATGTAGACATCTTACTTAGATGAATAGTCTCCCTTTACATCAGCAACAATAAACAGACATGATACAAATTGTACTATGCTAAAGCTGGTGTCTAAAAGGGGTTGGACAGTCTGCACCCTAAAATTTCCCAGCCTCTTTATTGACCACCAATCCTCAGTATGCGTCCAGAGTTATGTGTAATAAATCCCACTCATAGCTGCCTTTATGCACATTAAGCCTTCAGTTCAGGACAATGCCAGCGCATCTAAAAGGAGACAGTTACGCATTATGAGCCTCTCAGCATTTAAGACAGACCAGCTGATCAGCAGGTCATTACAAAAGCACTTCCTAACTTACTAGGTTGCTTCTGTTCAGTGTCTGGGCACTGAGTCACTTGGTGCCAGCGACTCAGTGCCTGGGTAGGTAGTTCCCAGCACCTGGAACTGCAGCAGTAGCAGCAATTCCCAAGGCTATTGCTTGCAGTTCCCAAGGAAGCTGAGGCTCCAAGCCTTTGACATAAAACGTATTTTAAGTCTGAAAACTGGCTCTTTAAGAAGCAGTATCTGAAAATCATATGATGTTATTTCCAGTTTGCTGTTGTCACCGCTAAATGCTGCCCAACTGGTGGATGTTACATGTAATTTAAGATGTAAATGAATGACACTTTATATTCGCCTCTGATAGGACAGCTATGATTTGAGCAATTTTCCACTGGAACTGAAATGCCCTTTGGGAAAGCAGCCTGTGAAGTGTATGTAGTTGGCTGGCAAATCATGTGAACACCAAGGCAGTACCATAAAATTATACTGTTGGTTGAGAGTGCAACCCAGCAGAGTACTTGGATATATGTGTTAAAACCGGGCTGACTAAAACAAGCTCTGTGGACCAGCTGGTGGCTTGCAGACTGTACTTTGAGAATGTTGACTTTGGGTCCAGAATGTCTTTTGTGCCTGATCTGTTCTTGATTTAAGCCTGGAAGAAAAGCTGAGTTAATGCTCATGTATGCAAACAATTTCTCATTGATCAAAACTACACTCCATTTGATGCAATTGTTTGCCTACTACAGAAGAACTGCAAATTTCAAGCACTGCCAAAGACTGATTCTGTTGTTACCCGTATACATTGTACACCTGAAAAAATTGCTACCTGTTAGTAAAATAAGTTCTTATGATTATCCATATTCTGAATATAAATATAAATTCAAATTCATTATCATGCCATAACAATTGATACGTAGACACTTGAACACTGACATTTTGTGTCTGCTGTGTTTTTTTCAGATGAATGTACACTTCAGTTCAGATGCTTCTAAGAGACTCAAGCTGTTACAGCTGATTTTGTCCTTTAGATAAATTTTCTAAAGAGTTTTTAACTGAGTGGATCTGAAAGCAGATACACATCATATGGGCTTTTTTTGTTTCTTTTCACTTCTAATCCCTTTCAGGACTTTGGCAGTCAGATTTTCTGCAACTTTTAGTCAATAAAACAGGCTCTGAAGAGTTAGAGTCTAAATTTAGGTTTGTGCACTTATCAGCTGGGAATTATGCAGCATACAGCAGCCTAAGAAATACCGTTTGCATGAGAGCAGATGAGTGGAGTGTTTGCTGGTTTCTTAACTTCATATTGATTAATTTGCCTTGGGATTTATCGAGTAATAACTGAAGCAATGAATTCTTTCCCAGTAAGTTATTTAGGTTTTTAAATGAAATTAGATTTTTGCTGTAATGTATTTTTATTATATTAGTGTCTAACAATCTAATTTGTGTGAGGCACTCTGTAAGCATGTAACAAGAAAGACTCAGCTCTGGAAAGCTTTATTAAGGAAGGCAGACAAAAATGGATAGAGGAAGAGAGGTGCAAAACTGTGAAGTGATTTGTCAGGTTTGGTGGCAAAATAGAACTAGGACCTCCGTCATTTGAGTGCTCTCCTCATGCATCCATCCATTGGCTCATTAACTCATCTGCAAATACTTTTTGCATTCAATTTTTGGGTCCATTCCCAGAAAATATTGTGTACTCCATCCAACTCAGCTGAATGCAGTTGGTGTTGGGGACATTCATCTCCATCAGAGACTAGATTTGACATGTCTGAATGCATGGTTTCATTCAAATTTGTCTTGGAAATGAGGTATTCACTGGTAATGAAAGACACCAATTTAAAACTGCACTGCTGTTATGGAGAGCACAGAGAAAGGACTTCATGTCCACTGCTGACATGGTTTTCACTATTTTTCTTACATATTTAGAATTATGTTCTTAGTCTCTCTATATATGTGTATCTTAATAATTTGAATCTATGTTTCTTTGAAAATGCATTATTCATTCTTTTCTAAAAACACAGCCTTCTTCCTACCAACACAAGTCATTTCCACAGACTGTGAAGGGTCACTCTACTTCTTGTTTCTCTTCTGCAGGCTTGTTGTATGTTGGCTTCAGTGCCTGTATGTTTGGCCTCTACAGCTTTATGCCAGTGGTCATAAAGAAAACTAGTGCTACTGCTGTCAACCTCTCCCTACTCACAGCTGACCTGTACAGCCTTTTCTGTGGATTATTCCTCTTCCACTACAAGGTATGTGGAAATGAGAGATGCATTTGGGTAATAGCAGTATGCCTGAAAAAATGTCAATGCAGAACAATGAAACAAAAGAAGCCTCCAAGCTTTATTAGATCTGCGCGGTAAAAATGCAGATTTTTTTCATACTTCAGGTTTCCCACACCAAAATGAATTTTATTTTATGATTCCCTATTTTTAAAGAGGTCTTATTTGGTCTTATTGTTATGAATTTTGAGTACCTGTTCATCAGCAACTGTATCACTAATTTTATTTTACTTATTAGAGGTAACTTTCAACTGCTGTGACCAGACACGGGGTGGCAGCATGAAGGGAAGGACTCTTCCAAAAATCCCATAGTTTTTTTTTTTTTGCCTGGGAACAAGGAACATGCTGAATTCTGAGTCATGCTGATTCTGGAATTATAACTCGTAATTATCTATGAATCACACCTTTTCTGTCAACCAAACCAGTGGCTTTCCTGTTAGTGTAAATGCCAAATTATGCAGCAGATTTGTGTTGAAATTGAACTTTTACCTCTCAGGTGTTCTAATATCTAAAACATCTGGCACACATTTTGTCTCCAGTTAAAAGAAGTGGCACTTCATTATTCACAAATATCTCCCCAGTGTCCATCACACACAAGTAGCATCAGGATGCTGGAGGTGTTTGGTTTGCACTGTCATTTGTTCCTAAGAAGGAGGTTACTTGATAGCTAATATGGTGGCCCAGAAAAGTGTTAGGTAAAGGAAAGCCTTAAAATTCTGAGTATCTAACCAACTCAAATCAGACTTTGTGATACTAATGATATCCGAGTGAATCTGAATGAGACAGTGAAAGTTTAAAGCTTCAGCGTTCAACACATTTAATTTTTTCACTATTGCCTTTTATTTCGTTTTTATGGCTTTAAGAATTTTGCAGAGAGAAGAAAAGCAAGTATAGAAACAAAAATTTGGCTGACAAAACAATATAGAGGTTGTCTGCTGCTTCATGGGTCTGTCTCATGGTGATTTGGTTCCTTGTTCTTTCTGCCTGACACTTTAAACCCAAACTGTTTGACATTAGGTATTAGCTGAATATTGTTGTCTCCTGCTAATAATTTTATTTGATATCCATAGCAAAATATGTTTAGCTGTGCTAGTTCACTGTGTCTAAGAAAAACGGCTATATTACACTGTAAAAGACAGGCAAATTTAATTCTGAAAACAGTTGTGGTGGTGTTCTAGCAAAATCAAACTCTGTTAGGGGGAGAGACTCAAAGGCAGCAGGGGTTGGAAGCTTTGTGCTCAGCATTGCTCACACCTAACAAAAAAGGCAATTTAGAAAACCCAAACCTTAAACTTCAAGCCAGAACAGAAGACTCAGAAGTGGAAGGTTTTCTGTTTGAAAGAAAGCAGGTTTCATCATGTGTCCTGATAGCTGGTTGAGTTCCACTTCTGAATAGCTGGTGGTCTCCTCTGCCACTTACTCATCTGATTAGAAAACTGAAAATCTTTCTTCTACGGTTAATGTATGTGTCATGCAGCCTTCATAAACTCTTACCAAACTCTTACTTCAAGACATGATGACTACATCAGTTACAAACCTTCTTATTTCCAGCATAAATTTACTTGTGGCTTTTGGTCTGCTCATTTTTCTGCCAAGAGTATCCCTCAGCATAAAGAATGCCCCTGTCTGCTTAGCATTTTACTCCATTGATGTACCGATAGGCAGCAGTTGTATCCTCCCCACGCCCTAGTTCACTAACCAGAGCAAACCCTTTTCTGCATCTGTCTGGTTGTATTTCATCCTTCCTGAGGTAGTTCCTTCAACTCTAGGAGCAGGAAAGGTCTCTCCAGTGCCTGGTGCAATGCTCTTGTCTCTCCATTTTTCCAGGAAGCCTGTTGCCCCGTAGTAAAACTATATTTACATTTTTCATCATTGCTTTTCCTTCATGGTTTGTACTCACCCTACAATTCATATAACTCATGTGAGTCTCCCCTTTGTTCTTCCAAGCTGAAGCACTGATAAAGAAAAGACCTTTGTCAGGACTTTGTGAAAGGGACTTCACCTGAAATGTAGTATCAACTTCCCAAGCTGTCGGTGTCTCCTTTCATACACGATTTAGATTGCAGAAGAAATAGGGGCTATATTCAGAGATAATCTAGATTTAAAAGCCCACTTAGTTATGTGGTTCCTTCTTTAGTTACCATATTTTTATCCTCAGACAGGTCACCTTCTCCTTTTCTTTCTGGTGTACTATCAGGTGTCATCTTATATAAGGAAGTAGAACTGTGAAATGTGCAACTTGCAGTCAATAATGAAGTCTGTCCTTAAATGCTGTAAATTAATTCCCCTCCTAAGACTGTGTACACTTGCTTGCTTTCTAGCTTCTAAAAAGCCATTTCATTCCCAGCTCAGCTGTACATCTCCTTCAGACACGCAGCTCCTTCTGCTTATTGGTGCTCTGGTCAATGGGCACAGTCCCACTTCACTGGGAAGCAAATGGCTTTATGCTGAATTAAGATCAACTGAATGGTTTAGTACCCCTTGCAGAATATAGTTTTATGAGTCTTTCAAGAAACGGTTATTATTTTTAGCCTGTGCTGCTGCCTTTATCACCAGATGGGTTTATTGCACCTATAACAGTAAATCTGTGAAAATCCATAGAAAATGCAAGAAATTAGTTTAACTGGGTTTTAAAGCCTCTGAAACCAAACTGGGAAAAGATCATGCTTGAAGCATTTGGATTTGCTAGCATTTAGTTTTTTTATCGTACAGACTTGCAGCATCATGACATGCAGGACAATGAATTTATATTTATATTCTTACCCCATATGCAGATATCTTTGTAACTCATTGTACAGTTCCCAGGCCCACAGAAGCTAGAAGTACAGCATGTTGAGAGGTATACAGTTAACGTGTAATGCAAGATGTTAATTGTTCAAGCTTTTATTGTATTTAAATGTAATGATTTATGACTTTCAATTTGAGGTAGATTACTAAATTGTAGTGCATCATTCTTAACATTATCTGCATCCCCCAAATAAAAAGCTGTCTTTTTAGTTCTTCTGTAATCAGTAATTGACTTCAGATACCCCAGTGAATGGAGAAATGTGTCTGGCCTCTTTCGTGGCTGAATATTTGCAACTGCCATAGCGTTTAAGTATAAACCCCTATAACTTCAATCCTTGTTTAAAATTCTCACCGTATTGATATATTTTGCAGAGTTTTGATGTTCAAAACTTTCCTGTTTTCATTTCACCTTCTTCTTAGCACAATGAAATTATCTTCTGCTGTGAAAAACAAACTTAACTTACTATTATTGTTATTGTTGATGTTGTGATGTTGTTATTATTGCTGCTGTTATCCTGTACTATCACATTCATCTTCACCTCCTGTCTTTCAGACTCATCTCTTGTTTTGATTTGCCCTGGTTTTTTGGTTTCTGTGAACTTCAGTGTTCCCAGGAGTACTAAAGCCAGTCTGCATAAGGCTCTTTCTCACCCTACACAAGCAGGAGGGAATCCACAGTGCCCTCCCCTAGTGTGGGAAATGAGCCTACAGAGCAGGGCCGAGGGGCTGCTTTGCCGGTTGGGTTTCATCCATGCTTTCTGTCTATAGACATGGTGGTGAACCGCTTTGGAACCAGAAGGATGCCTCATAAATGTGATATATGCTGTGTAGAGGGATGTCTCAGCATAGCATGGAAGAAATTTCATATTCTGAGTAACAGGACTGGCCTTGCCCTGTCAGAGACTGCAATAGCTTTTCTTTGTCATGCATACACTGACACCAGTGGTGGTGGGAAACTCAGGACCAGTTCTCTGTGCGTATGGGTTGGCACTTTCGTACAACTTCAGCTGGTTTTTGCCTAGGGCGTGTTCTTTTTTACGTTTTAGTGTCAGTCTTGGCTTCATTTTTATGTGAATTGTTAAAGTTCATACTTTTCATTGGCAAGCTGTATGTTGTGCTTTAGTCATTCTGAGCAAATTGGGTTCTCACTAAAAAATCTAAGCAGTTTATTTTAAGTTTTCCACCACCTAGAGCATGCATACTGATTGTGTACTGCACCAGCAGGTCTAGTCACACTGTATTATATCATTACCTAGCAAGCCAAGCGCAATCAATTACGTTCTGCCTTGGCAAATTCATTCATTATTTTATCCAAGATGGAGCTATAAAAATTCAGAATTTCTGGATATAGTAGCAATTTCTAAGTGGAGAAAACATATATTTCATAATAAATCAAGGCAGTCTCATAACTTGATTTAGGCTCATGCAGAGTATCTGTACAAAGGACTTGGATACACAAACATGATACTCAAAACCTTTTAGCACCAGAAATCTGAAATGATGCTAGCTGAAGCCCTACTTGCTGATACTGATGCTTCTAAAAATGACTTTTCAATGCTGACTCTAACAGCAGAGTCCCTCCAATGGAAGGGAGCCAGTAACAGCCTTCCTACTACATCAAGAAATAGGCCATGAAGGAGACGGGCTTTTAACATAATGGAGAAGAGAGGGTACAAGTTGGAGGCAATAGATTCCAATTTAATTTTTGCCAGCACAGATCCTAAGCAATGTCCATGAATTGGAGATTTAGGTGAGCTTCACTGAGAAACAATGGTACAAGAGTATTTCTAGTAGAGCAGGCAGTGCAGGCTGAACAACTGTAAAAATGTATTTTTTACATTATTACTTCCTCAGTCATAAGATTTAAGATATTTTCCTGATTAAATTTGATATGCAAGATGCTTGACCCATAAACTCTGTTTAAATGGAATTTAATCTCATGGGGCTTTTATCCTAGTAAAGGCTTCTAAGCTTTTGATAATGAGGGTAAATCATGTTACTAGTTAATTCTTTACACCATTGCTAATGTGCAGAAACCGATGTGCATGTTTCTCTTTCTTTTCCAGCATACTAAATTTCTTACAGTGGGACTCCCTCTCAACAGCTGTGTTCCCATGAAGCTGTACTGTCTGCATGCCTTTCATCTAACTGGCATTTTAAAGTCTTCCTTTTCATGTTTCTTTTACCTTTATTTCTTTTTTTTATCTGTATTTCTTCCTCCAAATTATAATAATAAATTAGAAAATACTTAGCTGTATATGTTTAAAGAGCTGCCTTGATGTGGAAATGAGTTAGGTCTGTCTGTGGTCATACTTGAATGTATATTGCTCTAATAGAAGGGGCCACATCCACTCACCCTTTGTCTGAGGGTGCAGGATGCTGTACAATAAAAAAGCTATGGAATAAATGACAAGAAAGAGTAGAAGCTGGAAAATTGAATTACTCCTACCAAGATGTTGCATAGTCTGGCAGTAGATTTTTAACAAAACAGCACAGATATGGCAGCTTTGTGAAAAGATTTTGTTGTTGAAAGCATATCTCTCCCTTTCATAGTGTTATCTTGCTATAGATTCATTAGTTACAAAGCATGAATAGTGAAACATGGATACTTACTGTTTTGGAGCTGTCAAAAAAAGATGTGGCATTCATATTGCAAAAGTTATGATGAAAGCTTCAATTTCAGTTTTATTTTTTCAGACAGTAGCTCATCATAAATGTCAAGTTCCGTACATTGTTTTAATGGCTGTTAGCTTGGGATTTTTATTTTGTCTCACTTTAAAAGACTGCTCACAACAGAACTGGTTGGGAGTTTTCTAGCAAACTTCATTTTTGTTGGAAATGCCTAATAATCAAAAGAGAAATTGTAAGTGGAAAAAATCCTGTTTTCAGTATGCTCCCAAGGAAACAGAAGCTGGCATTTCTCAGACCTTGACTGTTGTTTTTGCCCTCATCTAAGAGATTGCAACATTGCACATTTTCCAACATTTTCAGCCAGGTATTCTTGAACTGGAAGATCTGCGGCACAACACAAGTTATGCAGCTCATGAATTTTGGAAGCTAGAAAAAAATCTTAAGTTCTGTATTAGGTAGCTCAGAACCCCAAGAAGGAACTTTTAAGGCTTGCAGGTATCTGCCATGGAGATAATCCTGTCACCTGCAGTCAGCAGTTGCCAGAGTTTCCGGTAGGCATATGGTTTGATTTCCTAGCCAGGAACTAGTTCATAATTACAGCAAGAGAACAGCCAGGAGCTTATCTACCTAGCTGTCCGTGGGTTTTGTCATGGTTTAAACCCAGTCAGCAAATCAGCCACGCAGCCTCTCTCTCACTTCCCCCACTTCCTCCCCCCAGCTCCAGGAGGGATGGGGGGGAGAATGGAAAGAATGTAACTCCCACGGGTTGAGATAAGAGCAGTCCAGTAACTAAGGTATAACACAAACCACTGC